>PVKS010023708.1:0-32005 GCA_004027875.1 Aplodontia rufa | reverse complement strand
TAGACCCTGGACAATGAGAAAGTTGGTCTAGAAACATGAGTTAAATTCAGATAAGATGTAATGCTTTACAATCTAATACTATTTTTAGAGTTATAATGGGAAGGGGAAGGGAGGGATAAAGGAGGGTAATTGGGGGGGGCACTCCTGGGGATAGTTGCAATGTCCAGAATATATACACATCTTATACACATTTTATATTGTTTTGTTAAAATCTTGTAAGGTTGCTCAAAAATAAAAGAAATTATAATGAAAAAAAAGAGTATATAGAGATACAAATGAGAGGGAAACATTATCAAACCATCAATAACCAATGTATATATACATAGTTATCCAGGGGTAATGCCCAAACATGGATGACCACCTTGAGTTTCACCTGTTGCAGTTACCCCCAGAAGAACTCTTGCATAAAATGGGTATCTCGTGGAGGAATAACCTCTGCTTCTGAGATGGTTCACCTATATTCTCACTCTCCAGTATCCTAAACTAATAATAACCTCAAATTGTATGATTGTCAGCATAATACGGGGATGGCACCCTAGGATACTGGGAGGCATAGGGAGGGTTATTGGGGTTTTGATAAAACAAACTCAACCTGGATTTGACATGGTGCCATTAGTCACCCAGATCTGGCTAATCCAAACTCAATTTCCACAGCAACAATTACAAACCGGTGACTGATATTGACCCAAGTTAGACCAACAGAACCAATCTTGGGATTTTGCTCAAATCATTGAGAAAGAAGTCTTCTCTCTGCTGAAATTTTGCAGGGAATACAATTTTCATTCATGACTTCCTGACATCTTTGTCACAGTCTGGCAGAGTCTGAATTATAAAAAAGCCAACAGAGAGGAACACTGAGGAGAGAAATGAGTTGCAAATAACATTACATAATCAATACTCACTATTTTAAATTTTGCAGAGCTGATAAATTCTTCCCCAATGCAATATTTGGATTTTCTCTTATATTCTCATATTGTAGCCAAACTATACTTGCAAATACAAACCAAGGGTCATTCTGATACTTGTACTGATTGATAGTTTTACTCATACTATTGCACAAAACCAAAAGGAATTAAGTAAGACATGCAGAACTTTATCTTGTTCACTGCAGATGAAATTCACTTTCTTGTAGAATCACAAGCAATTTTGTATATTAGAATACTTCCTCAATGTTTGTGATATCACAGAGTCACGACTAAAATATAATACACAATTAGTGTGATTTACACTATTAACATCTTTCTCATCATGCAAAACATTTTTCTCATCATTCATCATTCAAAACAATCAAGAGAATAATGAATCAAGGATTTTTACCAATTTCTGTTTCAAAATTAGTAATTTCCACCATGTCTTATTTTAACTTACCAAAATTGCATCTTGAACATTTCACAAGGATAAAATTGTCTTCCACCTCATATGCATAACAGATTTGAATAGTCTCAAGAGCATAAATTATAGTAAATTTAGGGAAATAATTATAAAACTGTGATTTTTGATTAAGTATATATTTTAATTTAACATATTTAGATCTACATAATTAAATTTCCATAGTTTTCAATGTTTGAAATTTTTAACAATTTACTCTAAAACAAAATGAAATATTTACAATTTCCACATTAAGACTACCTTGGCTGAGTCATATATCTGTACTTTAAAATGTGTTGTTTTGAGAATCAATAAGAAATTTATATAAAATTAAAAAGGAAATTATTACTTTGAAAACCCATTTGTATCAGAAACTAATGATGTAAATCTCAATTTTAATTAACATCAATTCATTATATATAAAATATGATTTGTAAAATAATTGTCATTGTAGAATTAAATACAGAATTAAATGAAACTTATTAAGCCCTTAGTATAGCTCATAACATAAACAACAATATTTTCTACCAGTATAACTCTCAATTTAGGTTCTGCAGTTATAGGTCATAAGACCCATAGTGTCTCCTCTTTATTTTGCTCATAGACAGGGCACAGAGAAAGCATTTGGCCAATTAGCTTGTGTTTTAGTCATCTTGTGACTAAAGGACCTGACAAGAACACTTTTAGGAGGAAAAGTTTACTTGAGAGTCTCATGGTTTCAGAGGTCTTAGTCCATAGAAGGTCAACTGCATTCTTTAGGGCTTGAATTAAGGCAGGATATCATGGTGGAAGGCATGGCTCCAGGGAACGAGCAAGGAGAGAGAGAGAGAGAGAGAGAAAGAGAGAGAGAAGTCATGCCAGATATAAAATACCTTCCTTCAGTGACCCACCTTCTCCAATCACACCATACCAGCCTACAGTTATTGCTCTCATAACCCAATCATTTCACCTCAACCTTCCTGGATTGTCTCACATGAGCTTTTGGAGGATACCTTTCATCGAAACCATAACCATTTGTCTGTTAAAAGTAGTGTTTATTAAATAAATTCATTTTCAGGGACTCTGAAACATGCTGTTGACTGGCTGAACTTACTTTGTGTGTATGGATCTATAGTCAGCTTCTTCTACTCCTCAGCTCTCTGGACACATGAGGCAATTAATAATCTCTGGTACCTCCAACATTGTTCATTTCATTTGTTATCTGTTGCACAATTATTTACACTTGACAATATCCTTGACAGATTCTGTTAGTGAATGGTTCGGAGTGACCACAGTGGACCAATAAAATAACATAAATAATTTACTTACTTTCTGAATGTAAATTAGCAATATTATTCTGCTTGGGAGCATTGTGTTTAGTAAAACTGGAGTTAGACAGGGTTATTCATCATGAAGAATAAGAGAAACATGGAGTTGCTCTTGAAAGTGCCAATCGCTGGCTGAAATCAAGCAGAAGAAAAGTTTTCCTTGAATGTCTTTTTTCTTCAAACTCCATTAAAACATGTATAAAGTAATTTTATACATACATAATTTTCTCAAATATAACTTTTATTAGAAAAGGTTATAAAATATTATACCTTAATGTGACTATAAATCTATAATAAATTAGACTTAACATAGATTTTTTTAAAATGCTGCAAGTATTAAATCAAGTTGCCTTTTCATTAGATCATATCTAGATTGACATTTATATTATTAATTTCTGTAAGAAGAACATCTCTCACTTTTTTAATACTTCACACTCAGATGATCCTAAGGTCCTCTGTGTGAAATTACAGTTATTAAAGGACTGCATTGTGACATGGTTCTGATTCACTATGTAACTTAGTTCATTAGTTTCAAGGTCCCTTTAAAAATATGCAATTCATTTTTCCATTGGAATTAAAGCATGTTTTTAAATAAAAATTTCTCCCCAAACTGAAGTTTACTGCTTGCAGAATGTCTTAAAAGACAATAAATAGATAAGAAAGTTTAGGTTATGTTACAAGAATAGCAGAACTGGGAATAATCATTTTACAGGCATTGTTCCGCCACTTGCAAGGGCCAGGACCTTAAGAAAAATCATTTACTGGAGCTGGAGCTGTAGCTCAGTGATTACAGTGCTTGCCTGGCATGCGCAAGGATGTGGGTTCGAAGACCAAAACCAGACACAAAAAGAAGTGTCAAAGCAACAAAATTCAAATGAAAACCTATATAAAATTGATTCTCTCCTTCTCTCTCTCACTGTCCCTATCTTTAAAAGAAGAAAAAGTCATTTACCATCTATATATTTTCAGTTTTCTTCATTCAAATAGATATATTAGTGTAATAACATATACAAAGTAAAATAATTATAAAGTATATATGTATATAAACTGAAATAAATTAAAAATTGCCCATCATGGAATTGAATAAACTAAGAGATATGCATGAATTACTGTTGGAAAAAATGATAACTGGAAGCTTGATGTTAAGAGGGAAGATAGATGAAAGGCTCAGCAAAATAGAAGCAGACTTTTTTTTTTTTGAAAGCTTTAGCAAATAAAGTTATGACGATGAATGCCTAGCCTTTGAAGTGAATCCTAGTCTAATGAGTGACAAAGTTGACAATTGTGTGAGCTGGAGCTAACATAGGATGGTCTGAAAATTGTGAAATGTACTGAAGGACTCTAGTATGAGGTCCCTGTGAAGAGAACTAGATATATTTCCCAGAACATTACGAAAAGTAATGGCATTTCTAACTGCTTCCATGGACAGAAAATCCATCTATCAAGTCTTGGACATTTTGATAGATTAGATTATTTTTCAAATTATTCACTCTCAATACCCTCCTCTGTTGAAATGCTATTTTACCAGTTAGTTTAGCAATGTATCTTTCTGAATACAACAAGATGTTAGCATTAGTACCATCTTAAAATATGCTACTGAGTCCAGGCTTGTCTTTTGCAATTTGTCTGTATCTAGATGAAACTGTCTATTTGACAGTTACTATTTTTTTTAATATTAAGAGAGGGGGGGGGAGAGAGAGAGAGAGAGGGGAGAGAGAGAGAGAGAGAGAGAGAAAGCCAATTTTATTAATTTTTAATCTGATTTTTGTTTCTCCAAGTTGTGTAAGTGGTGCTGGGGTTCAAACTCAGGTCCTTGCTCATGTAAGGCAAGTACTCTACCACTGAGCCACCTCACCAGCTCCACTATTCTTTTGACTTGAGTTTTATAAGAAATATATCCTATGAGCATGTGAAAGAGCAGCTAGAAGTAGAGTCATTTAATCAATAGATACCCTATATATCTGGATCAACTGATGCCCTAAAGACATAAAACTATGTCAGTTGAATAAATTATTTTGGTTTAAGTTTTCGAACTCTGGTGGCTTGTTAGGTATTATTATGCCCAACAAAGAAAAGGCAATGCTATTATAAAACAAAACCTTGAAATATGTGGCAGTGGAAATTGTACCAGATGGTAGAAAGTGGGAAGTTTGTTAAGCAAATGATCCTCCTCTAAATAATTATATTAGAAAGAGGGAGGCAGTTTAGGAATTTATTTCCAACTGAATTGAGAAACATCTGCAGAGTTATTTGAGACAGCATATTAAGAACATAAGGTTATTAATATATTTATATACAAGGGTGAGAATAAAAAACTTAGTAACTAGTAAAGAACAAGTAACATCCAATCTAAACTGGTACAACACATCTAAGTAGGTTTAGCGATAAATAACTGGTATGTCTCTAATGCTGCAAGCCAGTTTTGAAACACACTTCACTTCTAGATTCTTTGTTAGGCAATTGAATAGACAGATTTGATTGCGTTGGTAAGAACAAAATATACCTGGCATGCCACTTGCACACAGCAATAATCAGATGCTTGTCTAACTTTGCTACAAATAGCAGGCCCATGACCAATACATCTGAAAGTTGCCCCCACCTGTCTACAGATGCTGGTGCCATTTCTGCCCACTCAAAATTCCAAAATATGCCTCATCCACTTATGGACCCCAAAGGTAGTCCATCTTGCCTGTAGATCAGCAGTTCGGACAATTGTGGACTGTGGAAATATATCCAGCAATAGACCATGACAGTATGCCCACAAAATTTCAGAAATTTGCAGCAGAGCTGCCTGCAGGTGCTACCAGTATGATTACCCATAGACAGCCCAAGATGTCCTAAACAGCATCTCTGAGCAGCTGATTAATGAAAGTCTCTCTGTTAAAATCAGTGGCTAACAACCGGAAGAGATTACTTTTCTTCAAATGTACAGCGGCAAAAGAAAGTCTTCATGAACATTAAATATCAGAAAACATGAAAATAACAAGGGCACAGAATTAAACTATAGAAATTGATGCTAAAGAACTAAGATTCACAAACTGATTTATATAGAATTAAAAATAATCATCTTAGAACTCGGGAAGGAACAAGAAAGTGCATAAAAAACCAAATTTCAGGAAAACATTCTGTGAATGAAATGAGGACTTTAATAAAGAAATAAAAAGCATAAAAGGAGCCAAACAAATCCTTGAAATAGAAAGCAAAAATCACTGAACTGAAAAATTAAATACTTTCAAAAGCCTACTCAGTACAGCAAAATAATCCAAAAACTCAAAAAACAAATCATTTGAATGTATCTAATAAAAGGACTAAAAAATTTAGAAGAATTAAACAGGGTAAAGAAAGCTTATGAGACATCTGAGACACCTTAAATGAACCAGTAGCTCATGATGTTCTAAGGAGAAGGGAGAAAAGAAGCAATCTTTTTTAAAGAAATAATAGCTGAAAAAATTTTCAAATCTAGAGAGGGGTTTTAACTTTTTCATCGTTGTGACTAAAAGACACAACAAGAACAATTTTAGTGGAGGAAAACTTTATTTAGGGGCTCACAATTTCAGAGGTTTTAGTCTATAAATAGCCAAGACCCTTCCTTGGTGCTCAAGGTGAGGCTGAACATCATGGTGGAAAAGTGTGGGAGAGGGAAGGGGGTCAAGGCATGGGTCTAGGAAGCAGGGAGACAGAGACTCCATGCCAGATATAAAATCTGTATAGTCCAAAGGCATGGTCCCAACGACCTACATTCTCCAGACACAACCCGCCTGCCTTCAGTTGCCAGTTGATCCTCATCAGGGAGATTAACTCACTGATTGGGTAAGGCTCTTAAAACTCAATTATTCCACCTCAGATCCTTCCTGCACTATCTCGCATGAGTTTCTTGGGGACACTTCACATCCAAACAATAACAGAGGAAAATGAACATCTAGACTCAGTAAGCACAACATTCCCCCAAATGGTTTATTTAATCCAAAGGGATCTAAACCAAGTCACAATGTAATTGAATTTTATATAGTCCAAGATAAAAAAGGTAATTTTGAAAAAAGCATGAAAAAAATGATTTCTCACATAGAGAAAAGAAGTACATACACTATCAGTGTTTCTTCCAATATAAACCTTGCTGGTCAGGAAATAATTGATGGATATATTCAAAATACTGAAAAAGTCAACATGTCCCATCCCAGAATACATTACACATGTGGTTTTTTTCTGTTTTTTTTTTTAATGAAGAAAATATAAATATTTTTCTCAGACACCCCATAACTGAGTTTGTCATCAGTAGACCTGCTGTCTCAGAAGAGCTAAGGGATTTATTCAAGTTAAACAAAGGGCATTGAAATGCAACACAATAAATGGAAAATATCATTTACATATTGGTAAAGAGAAGTAAAATGAAAATACACAGAAGTGTAATACTAAAATAGTGGTATATAAATTAAGTTTTAGCACAAGTATAAAATTAAAAGATAAACATGTTAACAATGGGGCTGGAGTGGTGGTGGCTCAGCAGTTATGGAACTTGCCTGGCATGTGCAAGTACAGGGGTTCAAACCCCAGCACCACATACACAATTAAGTGTCAGAGCAATGAAAGCCCTGTGAAAAACTCAATAAAAATCGATTCTCTCTGTCTGTCTCTCTCTCTCACACACACACACTGTCCCTCTCTCTTTTAAAAAAAAGTGTTAACAATGACTCCAATCACAGAAATTTTTAGTGGAAACAAAGGGAACAGTAGCAAAATTTGTATCATTAATAATCTAAAGCGGGGAGTAAAGTGTAGTTTTTTTAAGGAATTAATTTAAGATGGTCTCTACCTAAAAGAGAATGCCATACCATGCAAGCCTCATGGCAATCACAGAGAAAGCGCTGCAGTAGATATATAAAAGATATACAGAAAACAATCAGTTACTACATTATTTTAAAAATGTGTAAGAATCAAATTTCAAAAAGATAGTCACTAAAAAGCAAAAGAACTATAAAACAAAGTAAAATAATTAATAAAATATTAATTTGCTATTAATAATTACTTAAAATGTTGAAGGAATAAAACCCAGTTAAAAGACACAGAGTGCTAAATGGATACAAACAAAGCAACACAATGTAATACTTCTCCAAAAGAAAATTAGTTTCAACATTTCAGAAAACAGGTAAAAGTGAAAATGAACTACCATTGTTTAAACATTATGTTACACCAAGAGTCCATTGTATTAAAACCTTGGACCCAGGGTGATGCTCTTGGGATGTGGTGGGATCTCAAAGTCACTTAGTCTAGTGGGTGGTGCTAAGGTCCCTGGGGGCATGACCTTAAAGAGAATAATGGGACACCAATCTCTCACTCTGAAATGGTTTGGATACTTGTTTTCCCCTCCATATCTCACGTATTAATGCAGGAATATTTGAGGTAATGATTAGATTATGAGATCTATAACCTCATCAGTGGGTTAACCCATTTTCTTGGTTCATAATTTGAATGAACCTATGGACTGACTGGGTGGTAACTGCAGACAGGGAGGCCATGGCTTGAGGTAGTAGGTCACTGGGGGTGTACCATGAGAATTATATTTTGTACCTGGCTTCTGTCTCCGTCTCTCTCTACTTCCTGGATGCCATGTACTGAGAAGCTTTCCTCCACCATACCTTCTGCCATGATGCTTTGCCTCACCTTTTGCCCAGAGAGATGGAATCAACTAACCATGAACTGAACCTTTGAATCCATGAACTTGAATACATTCCTCCTTTACATTGTTTTTGTCAGATATTTTGGTCAGAGAAACTAAAAACGGACTAGTGCACACGCTTCCTGTTCCTCTTTTAGATGGGCCTCCTACACTCATGCCGTGGTATGCCACAACCAGCTGCCTTTGGAGGAGGCCAAACAAACGCACCTCCAACATCTTCAACTCCAAACCTCCAAAACTGTGAGATAAATAAATATCTTCCTCTTAATTAGTAGCATATCTCATATTTGTTATAGTCATGTAAAACCAATGAATGTCTAAGTGGATAAAAATTTTTGATGTGCACCTAGACAAACAAAAGCAAGTGTAGGTACATATCAGAAAAGATACTTTTAACTTTTAACTGAAAAACATATATAATAACTCTGAATATATATGCACCTAATACCAAAGCACTAAATATACAAACTAAGCATTAAAAGCTCTGAAGGGAAAGTAGATAACAATACAATTATGGGAGATTTCAAAGTTTCAATATTCGTTAACTCATCATACACAAAGTAAATGAAGAAATAAGTAAATCAAATGACAGTTCATATCCACTGGACCTAACAGACATGTGCAGAACTTTGTAACTAACAGCATAATGTGAAATCTTTCCAAGTGTACACAGAGTATTCTCCATTGTACATCACTTGCTAATTCTCAAAGCTAGCCTTAATAAATTTAATAAGGCTGAACTCATTCCAAGGATTTTTGCCAACTACAAACAAATGAAAGTAGAAACTAATATTAAAAATGAAAGGGGAAAATTGACAAATTAGGGAAATTATGCAATACAATCTTTAATAGCCATTGGATAAAAATTTAATAAATTAAATATTTTTCAATACATCTTGAGACAAGTGAAAACAAAGATACAAAATTGTTAATTATGGGATGTAGCAAAAGCAGTACTGAGAGTGAGGTTTATATTAATGTCAGCATTTTAAAAGAATTTATTGGTCGAATACAGTGGCACATGCTTGTAATCCCACCTACTTGCAAGCTGAGGCAGGAGGATTTCAAGGTCAAGGCTAGACTGGGTATCATAATCAGACCATGTCTCAAAATAAAAAAGAAAATGGGCCAGGGATTTGGCTCAGGGGTTAAAGGGAGCTCTGAGTTAAATCTATAGTGCCACTAAATAAATACATAAATACATAAAATAAGCAACTTTATTCATACCTCAAGAAACTAGACAAAGTATAAATAACTATGGAACAGGTAGCTAAAGAAAATAAATGAAGATTTAAGCAAAAATAAATGAAATGTAAAGTGCAAAATGAAAATAAAAATTGATGAAACAAAGTAGTTTTTTTAAAGTTAAAATTGACCAACAGCTGGATTAATTAAAAAGAAGAAGTAAGCCTCAAATACACATTAGTAAAATGAAAGGGATATTACCACAAATGACATAAGATAAAATGAAATATGAGGGTAATTTAGAAATAATTTTATGCGAATAAATTGATGACCTAGAAAAATGTATATTTTTTTAAAGAAATTGATTATCTGCAAAGGTTATATCATGGTAAGATTCAGCATTCTGAAGAGAAAAATAACAAAGAGATTGACGCAGTAACTGAAAACAAAACTAAAACAGAAACTACCAATAAAGAAAAATGCCTGAAGGATGATTTCACAGATAAATTCTGCCAGAAATTTAAAGAATTAATATCTACTTTTCATAAACGCTTGCATATAAGAGACAAAGAGATGCATTCATCACATTTTATGAGGCTTCAATCATGCTGGTACTAAAGCGAGAAAAAAACTCAAGGAAAATTGCAAGCTGGTGTCTCTGATGAACACAAATGCAAATATCCTCAGTAAGATTCTTTTCAAACCATGTCTCCTCTACATTATAAGGTCCAGTTGCCTGTAGGTGACTGTGTTTAAAATAGCATTACTCCCTAGGAAGGCTTTATTACCTGTAACAACTCTTCTCTCTCATTTTTTCTTTCTGTCTAGGTGTGGTAATAACTTGATATTATCAGTCCCTGGGGACTTTACATTGCTTGTTAGATGTCTTTGCTACTACAAATAACTCTTTGTTAAATCCCCTTCAGTTAAAATCTTCTAGTGTGACAAGTTTCCTACCAGGATTGTGACTGCTATATACATCCACTTCTTCCTTAAAATATCCTAGAAAGAGGTGATTTTAATCTTTAAAATAGATGAATTTTATTTATATTGCTCTTTAAAAATGATACAAACCAAGTGTATTGGGTACCAGTATCACAGGTAATAGAGTTACTTTCAACCCATAGAATTTTTTTCATTACTCTGAGGAATTTCCTTTCCTTAAAACTTTCCCATATGCAATTTTTACTAAGCAGGGTCGTTGAGCTGTCCATTTCTCTGACTCAGTGAATAGTCAACAAACAAGAGATTTTAGAGATTAACCAAAGCTATTTTTCTCATTTTACTCTGACTCAGTGAATATTAAATCTAGAAGGGATTTTAGAGATTAACCTAATCTATATTTCTCATTTGTCATCCAGGAAACAGGAAGGTGGAGATTGGAGGAGTAATTTTTCCAAGATTCCATATCTAATGAACAAAAAAACAACTTCATTCCTTAACTTTGAACATACCAGTGTCACATTACTTTTGTCAAAAAAAATTAAAATTGGAAAAATTTTCATAAATAGTGCTAATCAATCTAACTTTAAAAATAAATGTAAGTGCACAAGATAAAAGTAAAAAATTATAAAAATGTGAAAACAGATGTACCCCTGATAGTCTGGGAGGGGAGGATGTGATTCAAAGATGAATCTCTGAGGAGGAATAGTGGGTCTCCTAGTCACTGCAGTGGCTGTAATATTTCTTTTGACTTTCCAGTCAAAAGCAAAGGTCACCTCACTTCTAAAAAGCCAACAAGTTCTCTTTTCTGATGGCCTTTACTTTGAGATCAGTGCAAAAGAAAGAAACAACTGTGAATGGCCTGAAGGTGACTACAATTCATTTGTCTCTGATTGGGACTGACCTCCAGTGTCTGACTCCCAGAAATCTTGCTTCCTTTAACCTGGAAAGAATTTTCCGAGAATAATAGCTTCCACTGAAGGGTACTAATAGACTCCTTGGCAGCTTCCACACCAGAGGATAGCCCAGGGGCATAAATTCTGCAAAATACATCTAGGTGGCAGGAAGAAAATAATTGAGCTAGCGGAGAAAGAAACCTGGCAGAAGATTCACTTTAGCTATAAACTGATTGATGTGAAAATTGGTTAAGAATGTCAAAACAAAATGAATTAGGTCTTAACATCTAAGATTTTTGTTCTAAATGTATAGCAATTGTATTTTGTTTTTAAAACTAACGTTGGATTTAGATTATCATTTTTAAACATATAGAAATGAAACAAAAATAAGATTTATTACTAAAACTACCACACTTGTCTTGGGCTACAAACCCCAACTCTTGCTTTTGTTGTGGGTACTCTAGGGGTGACTGAAGGATCATGGGGAACAAGACAAGTTACTAATCCATGATCATTTCCTAGAGCTACCCCCCACCCTCCTTCATGCTCCCAAGATATACCTTAGTAACATGAGTTTGTAATTACTACCTGTTTACTTACCTTCTTAAAGAATGAAGCTAGCCAAGTAGGAAGAGGTGGTCATGCCAAGTTGATACTGTTTTTTCACTTTGCTTTCTTGTGTGATACATTTCTGTCTTCTTTGTTTAATACCCTGTGACACTTGATACAGAAGATATGCCTCAAGACAGGTAAATATACATTCTAGATTTATTGTACTTAGTGAAAACAATTCTTCCTCTGAATCTGTTAACTCATGAGAAAAACTGAACTTGCTATCTTGTTTGTAACTAGGTGCATTAGATTTACCTGCTTGTGTGCTTCTTTCAAAAAACTTTTTTTATAAGTATCAATTTATAGAACTTTGAAAAACTATTGGAGAAGAGGGAAAGTTAGTGAGATAAATATCCTTAAATAAATAAAGAGCTTTCTACAGAATATTTTGAAATAGCACACACAAATACCCATTTATGCTATAAAGTGTACTTAAATTCATCATTAAACTTTCCCTCCAGTGCTAAATATTCTTGACTCTCATCTTACTCTGTACACGCATTTGCTAAGCATTAATCATTTTTTTATTGTAACAAGATTATTGAATATATTTTTTATA
The DNA here is from genome assembly GCA_004027875.1 of Aplodontia rufa. Classification (NCBI taxonomy): domain Eukaryota; kingdom Metazoa; phylum Chordata; class Mammalia; order Rodentia; family Aplodontiidae; genus Aplodontia; species Aplodontia rufa. The sequence goes on along the minus strand of PVKS010023708.1, from coordinate 19,462 downwards.
AAAGTAGGTAACTTTCCCATATATCTGCAATGAGCAAAAGGAACTTAAAACAATGAAAACTAAAATAACTTACATTAGCATTCTCATAAATGAAAGCTTCATATATAACTCTGAAAAAATGACAATAGATGTAAGGAAATTCACAGAACAAATATTAAAGCAATGATAAATAAAATTAAATAACTAATGAGAAATATTTGATATCCATCAAAAGTAGGACTCATTATTGCCAATATATCAGTTTTCTCCCAGACCATCCATCTAGAGATTTACTGCTCTCCAAGTTAAGTTTTCAGCAAGTTGTTACATATATCAGCAAATTAAATTATACTGTATAATTTTTGAAATGAAAAGAAGACTCATGCAGATTGAATAACTAAATATTAATTTTTACAGCATTAGGTAGTAAAAACAGTCCTCAATCAAGTAGGTTGTTCATTCTCATAATCCAATTAGGTATGGAGATCCAATCAATCCATTTAAAGTTTGTTTAAACATATAATTATCCTACAAATGTTCATTTAACTCCATTGATACTTGTATTCATAAGTGTTGAAAGTATTTGTGTGGGTTTATTTATTTTTTTATGAGATTATCAGTGCCATTAATAAAGAAGGGGCCCTCTTGACCTAATCATGTGTTTTAACACTCCATCTCTTAATATTAGCGCATTGGCAATAGGCAATACCTCAGTTTGGGAAGGGATTAAAAAAAAACAGGATAGGGAGAGAGAAAGAAAGAATCAAATTTTATTTAGTTTTTCATGTGATCTTCATTGCTTTGGCACTTTGTTGTGTACGTGGTGCTAGGGTTTAAACCCACGTTCTTGCACATGCCACACAAGCACCAGAATCACTAAGTCATTGTTCCAGCCCCTAGGTAGGGGCATTTTTAAGCCATAGCACCTACTGTCCTTCTTACTGTGAAGCCTAGTAGTGCCACTTCTCCAGCTTGATTCATTTCTTCAATATTGGTTGTTGCCAGACATGGTGGCGCATCTCTGTAATCCCAGCAACTCTGGAGTCTAATGGACAGGGATTGTAAGTTCAAAGCCAGCCTCAGCAATTTAGCAAGACCCTAAGCAACTTAGCGAGAGCTTATCTTAACATTTAAAACATTGAAAAAGGGCTGGGGATGTTGCTCAGTTGTTAAGTGCCCCTGGGTTCAATCCTTGGTACTGAAAAAAAACATTAATCATTTTAAAATATAATTCAATAACATACCCTCTGAAACTGAAGTCGTTAGGGATCATCTAATGAGTGCTCACTGTTCAGTATATGTTAGGACTCTCTATTTCATATATTTTTGTGGATCTGACATATGTTAAAACAAAAACTAACCTCATGGATTTGACAGAGTTTTAGTAAGTTCCCCCAAATTTGTGGTTTCAGAACTGTTTAAGTATAGACAACATTTTAGTGAAATTTAAAATTAGCATGTAAATATAATGTGCATATGATGAAAAACATACAAACAGTATAGAGATTTCATTATATTACATAAATGAATACCTATGAGTAGGTTTAAAATTTCCAATTAACAATTCTAAAATGGATAAGTATTTTTATGCCTCAGACATTAATGAATTATAAGAGGAAATGTTTTAGAGAATTGCAGTAAGTGTTTCAAAGGTAATTGAAGACCTGTTACACAGTAGATTGTGTGCATATGTGTGCGTGCACACTTATGTTGGTGTATGATCTGTATGTACACATGTAAACATAATAACTAAGAAATCAAATACAAGATATATGAAGCATTAAATATATGTAGCATTAAATATATACATATATAAAAAATTAAATAAAACATAATGATACAAGTTTTGAATGAATGACAGGTATGATTGCATTCTCTGACCTTGGTTGGGCACATTGTCAACTAAGTGTATTTTTTTGGTGAACTTTCCTTTTTGTTTTCTAATAAAGACAGAGGGAGAGAGAGAGAGAGAGAGAGGGAGAGAAAGAGAGAAAGACAGAATCAATTTTATTTAGTTTTTCACATGGCTTTCATTGCTCGGAGACTTCATTGTGTATGTAGTCCTGAGGTTTGAACTCGTATACTTGTGCATGCCAGGCAAGTGTTGCAACTGCTGAGCCACCACTGCAGCCCATGAACTTTCTTAATAATTAAACTTATTCAAATTCTAGATCTATTTTTAAAAATTAATAGTTCTAAATAGGTACAATAAAATGAATATGCACATAAATGGATGATTTGAAAGATTCTAAGGATTCCTATAGAGAAAAATAAAATCTGATAGGAGTAAATAAAGTGTGAGAATGTAGGTTATTATTTTTGGGTAGTTAAGTATACTCCTAATGATGGGCAATATTTGACAAGAAGAGAAAAAGATGTGATAACAGGAAATAATATATCTTGTAAAAGTAAAATGAAAAGAGAGAAATGGTATTTTCAAAATTTGAAGAAAGGATACTTTTTCTGTTTGAAGACTATGTTATTCCATTTTATGATGCTGTAACAGAGTGCATGAGACTGGGTAATTTCTAATGAACATGAACTGAGCTAGCTTATGGCTCTTCCACTGGGAAGGCCCATGACATGGTATCAGCTCTGGTAAGGACCTTCATACTGCCATAAAGTGGCTGAAGGAAGCAGGCCTGCTTGAGAGAGAGAGGAAAGTGAGGCTGGACTCAACTTTTTATTAAGAATATTAACAATATCACCAACCCATTCTTGTTATAACAGCATCAATAGCATTTACAATGGCAGAGTCCTCATGACCTAATCATTTCTTAAAGGTGTCTCCTCTTACTATTGTAAGATTGGAATTTCATTTCAGCCTGAGTTTTGGAGGGAATGTTCAAATCATAGCAAATAATACAAAGAAACAGAGTTGTAGTGGGTTGAACAAAAGAAGAGTTTTAGATGTCAGAATGACGGTGTTAGGCCAGATCATACAGAAAGGAGAGAAAACACAAATACTTTGAGCAGAATGGTTTAGAAAATTGGTTTATGGTATCTATTTCCACACCTTCTAACATTTTTTTCTTTATCATTGGGCTGGAAAGTTTAAAACTACTTCAAGTTTTCTTTAAACTTAGGCATCTGATTTGCGACTTCATGGGTTGCATGGCTCTCATATTTGGAGAATGAAAATGAAGCTGCTACCTCCTTGCTACAGATACATTATATCTTTGCTAATTTAAACATGTCGATTTCCTGCATAATATTCTATGTAACAGTTGAAAGAATTGGAGGGTAAAAAAACCCTTCACATATGCAAATCTGTGATTGAAATTTTGAGGTACTTGAATATGGTGATGACCTTGTTAAATAAAAATAGAAAGTGTAATAAGACTAACCACAGTCAATATAAAGTGGAAAAGAATTATTTGAATAATTCCCTTGTGATCACTTGAAATAAAGTTTCTACAAGAAGCATGAAAACAATTATATATTCAATTTTACATAATAGGAGTATTAGAAGTATTAGAATTGGAACTTGGTCTGGGTGGGGTCAGGGATAGTTGCTTCTGACAGCAATCAAATCATAAATGTAAATATTAAGAATATTGAGCTCTGAGAGCTCATGGTGGCTGTAGCTGTGGTGGCAGCAGAAACGCAGCAGTGCTGAACGCGAAACCTCTCCGTGAATGCAGGACATCAACGGTGGAAGAAGTACCTTACTGAGAGGTGGGTGAATTCCTCCCCAAACTCATTACCATCCAATGAAGGAAGCTTAACAACATGGAGCAATAATCTAGTTGCTAGTTACACTGCCACTGCCAGCTTCCAGCAGGCGGGCAGGGAATTAGACTGGAGGGGAGGAACCTGTGCACAATTAATTTAAATGGGAAAGAGCAGTGACTGCTCAGCTTGAGAACCTTGTGTTGTCAGTCTGCAGTGGCAGTGGCAGCAGCAGTGGCCCTAGGGCTGCTTTAATACACTTGAATCAGAGACCCTAAATCTGATCACACAAAGAAGTAGGGTGCCACCGCCATCTTGATTTCTCTCAGAAGAAGGTATAGGACTCTGTTCCCTCAAAAGTGAAACCAAAGCCTCCAGCTACAGCACAGATTAGGGAGCTCAGTCTGGAGAAGAGGCTCCACATCCTCAGTGTTTTGACTGTCTTCCCTGGGGGGCTGTGTGAGTCTGACAGACACTCCCTTCTGGTCTGGAGACTCCCTGCTCACTCCCTTACATGCCCAAACTGTGGGAAGAGTTTATGCAGGACTCTGATCAACAGAGCCCAATCAGCCAGGGTGGTCTCTAGCTGCAGGTTCAAGAGACTCTGCATGAAACTCTCAGAGAAGGCAGTGACTGGCGTCAGCCTCAGGGACCTATGAACAAAAGGGGCAGAATAGATTCAGTGTTTTTCTCCACTTTCAGACCCTGATATCTATGTACAGATGCAATTTCATAGGTTCTGGAGCCTCCAAGTAGAACTGGGCTTCCAGTATTTTTCTCCTGTAGAGAAAAAAGCAACCACCTTCCTTGGTTCTTGTGAGAACAGACTTCAGGGCCACCCAAGTTGCAATCTTGGGCAATTTAGGGTCTCTTTGCCTAAACTCCTCTCCTTTTTCAGCCGGGGACCCAGGAGCCACTGGAAGTATTATGGATCCTAGTGCAGCTCTATGAAACTCTTACTGATCCATGGAGAGTGATCTACCTGGCCTGAGCTCCCCTGGGATTGTTATTGACTCATTCTTGGTTGTCTTGAGGCCCTCAATGGCTCCAAGATATGATGTGTGGGGAATACACAATCCCATCAAAGGCAGGCAGGTGAGAAGGAGATACCAGCCCAGCTAGACCAGTGTTTGTGGAGGTCTGAAATGCAATCACTAAGGGGCAACAGACAACATCCTAGTCCACAGAGCAAACCTTAACAAATACAAAAAGTTAATATAATCCCATGTATCCTGTCAGACCACAAGACTATAGTCTTAGCAATTAACAACAAGAAAAACAACAGAAACTACTCAAATATGTGGAAATTGAATAATACCCTCTTAAACAAAGAATGGATAAAAGAGATATATAGAACAGAAATCAAGAAATTCTTGGAAATGAATGAGAATGATTGAACATACTGAAATATCTGGAATAGTATGGAAACATTCATGAGAGTTAAATTTATAGCACTGAGTGCCTTCACCAAAAACTAGGAAAGAGCCCAAATAAATAATCTCATTTTCCAACTCAAATCTCTGCAAAAAGAGGAACAAACAAATCCCAAACCCAATAAAAGACAGAAAATGACTAAAATTTGAGCTGAAATCCATGAAATTGAGAACAAAAAATGCAAATTATTAACAAAACAAAGAGTTAGTTCTTTGAAAAAATAAATAATATTAACAGACTCCTTGCCAGCCTCACCAAAAAGAAAAACGAAGTGAGGCAAATCAACAAAATCAAAGATGAAAATGGAGATATCACCACTGACTCAACCAAAATCCAGAAGATTATCAGAACTTAGTTTGAAAATTTATACTCTGCCAAGTGTAATAATATGGAAGAAATAGCAAATATTTGGCTACATACAACATACCAAATTAACAAAGGAGGCCATTGAACTTCTAAACCAACCAATCTCAGGTAACGAAATCAAATGAGAAATCAAAGGCCTTCCAAAAAAGAAATACCGAGGACATAACAGATTCATGGTAGAATTCTAACAGACTTTCACAGAAAAATTAACACCAATCCTCTACAATATTTGTCATGAAATTGAAAGGGTGGGAACATTCCCAAACACTTTTTATGGAGGAAACATAACACTGACACTAAAACCCAACAAAGACACATCAAGAAAAGAAAACTACAGCCCAATTTCCCTGATGAACTTAGACACTAAAATCCTTAAAATTCTAGTTATCCTGATCCAAAACTACATTAAAAAGATAAAACATCATAATCAAGTGGGCTTCGTACCAGGAAAGCAGGGCTGGTTCAACAAATGCAAATCAAAAAATGTAATTCACCACTTAGAATTAAGAGTAAAAATTATATAATCATCTCAATTGATGCAGAAAACACCTTTTATAAAATTCAGCACCCATTTATGCTCAAAACCCTGGAGAAGATAGGGATCAAAGGAAGATACTCTAATTTCCTAAGAGCCATTTATGACAGGTACATAGCCAACATTGAGCTTAATGGAGAAAGACTGAAAGCATTTCCACTGAACTCAGGAACAAGATAAAGTTGTCCACTTTAACCACTCTTTTTCAGTATAATCTTTGAAATTCTAGCCAGAGCTGTTAGACAAGAGAAGGGAATCAAAGGAATTTGTATAGGAAAAGAAGTCAAGTTGTCTTTATTTGCTGATGACACGATCCTATACATAGAAGGCCCAATAAACTTCAACACATGTCTCCTAGAGCTTATAAACAATTTCTGCAAAGCGGCTGGTGTTAAGATCAGCACTCATAAATCATTAGCTTTCCTATATTCCAGCAACAAGTCCAATGAAGAAGAAATCAGGAACTCATCCCACTCATAATCTCCTCAAAAAAATAAAATATTTGGGCATCAATCTACAAAGGAAATTAAGGACCTCTACAATGAAATCTATTGAACATTAAAAAAAGAAATTGCAGAAGAACTGAGTAGATGGAAGAACATTCTTGGTTATACAGAATCAATATAATCAAAATGGCCATCTATTAAAAGCCCTGTACAGAATCAGTGCAATTCCCATCCTGATATCAATGACATTCTTCACAGAAATAGAAAAAGCAATTCTCAAATTTGTATGGAATAACAGAAGACCCAGAATAGCCAAAACATTACTAAGCAGGAAAGAGGAAGCAGGAGGTATCACAATTCCTGACCTGAAATTATACTATAGGGCTATAGTAACAAAAACAGTGTGTTATTGGTATCAAAACAGAATTGAAGACCAATGGAACAAAATAGAAGACTCTGAGATGAACCCACAAATATTTACCATCTGAAATTTGATAAAGGGGGCAAAATCATAGTGTGGAAGAAGGACAGCCTGTTTAACAAATGGTTTTGGACAAATTGGACAGCCATATGTAGACAACTGAAATTGGATCCTTACCTCTCATGCTGCACAAAAATCAAATGGAGATGATTCAAGAATTTGGAAATGAAGTCAGCAACTTTACAATTACTTGTAGAAGAACTAGAATCAACACTATACAACATAGGGGTTGGCACTGCCTTCTTAAACAGGAGTATCATTGCACCAGCAATGAAGCCATGGATAAATGAAGGGGATGCCATTAAACTAAAATGCTTCTGCACAGCTAACGATCTATTCAAGAATGTCAAGAGAGAACCTACAGAATGGGAGAAAATATTTGCATACCATACATTGGATAGAGGGCTAATATCCAGAATATAAAAAGAACTCAAAAAACTGAACACCAAATCCACAAATAATTCAATCAATAAATTGGCTAGGCAGCTAAATAGAAATTTCTCAATGGAGGAAGTCCAAAAAGCCCATAAACTTTTGAGAAAATGCTCTACATAACTAGCAATCAGATAAATGCAAATTAAAACTTCGCTGAGATTCCCATTATTCCTGTCACAATGGCAAAAATGAAGAATATGAACAATGACAGATTCTGGAGGGATTATGGGAAGGAAAGGAACACTATCACACTGTTGGTGGGACTGCAAGTTTTTACAGTCACTTTGGAAAGTAGTGTGGAGACTCCTCAAAAAAACTGTGGCTGGAACCACCTTATGACCCAACTATCCCAATCCTGGGTGTTTTCCCAAAAAAAGCTAGAAATTGGTGTACTACAGAGATGCTGCTTTGTCAATGTTCTTAGCAGCTCCATTTAATATAGCTAAATTATGGAACCAACCTGGATGCCCCTCACTGGATAAGTAGATTCAAAAATGGAGGTATATATACACAATGGAATTCTATTCTGCTGTTAGAGAAATGATATCATGGCATTTGCTGCCAAAAGGATGGAGATGGAAAAACTTATGCTAAGTGAAATACCCAAACTCAGACACTCAAGTGCCAAATGCATTCTCTCATATATGGAAGCTAGAATACAATCAGAAACAGTCTGATAGTTGGCTAAGATAATAATAACCTCAACATGGGTGAATTTTTACGCAAGCAGGGGAAAACTTGTCTATGATAGTAGGGGATGAAGGGAGGGATGTGGCAAGGGGGAGAGGGAATAGGAGGGATATCATGATGGCTGGAGTGAGTGAGTATGGGGTATAAACCCAGTGGGAAACCTTCAACTTCCATGAGAAGTTCAACTAACATGGAGGTTAAATACGGGAAAACATGAAATCAAGGGAAATCCAAGCAGGGAGACCATGGAATGGCATCAGCCCTGGTTTGCTCTGTCATTATTCATGCATTCATGATTGTATGGCAAGAATTCCCTTCTAAATGTAAGACTATTGTGAATGAATAAAAACTAATATTGAGTTTTTTATACATGTATACATGTTCAAGGCATGTATAGAAATTGATAGAGTAGCCATTATTAACTTTATACGTTCTTTTTTTCTTTCAAATACTTTGTTGCTACAAGGCAACAAATTAAATGGAATAACTTAGGTGTATTGTAAGTATTACAAAGCACCAGATAAAGGTTATTTTTCAAAGAGAGAAAGTCATTTTCTTTTGTGTGATGTGACTAGTAAATGCTTCCTAGATAATATGCAGTGATATATCCCTTCCAGAATAAAAACCCAGCTAAGGAAAGGAAATGGGAGTGTATCTGCTCCTGGTATCTCTTGTGGAAATAAGTTCAATGTCTGCCCCAGAAGTAAATGGATTATTGATGAACATATGCATAAGGTTATATTAATATTTGGAATGGAATGCTATGAATATTTTTATGGTTGAATGCTGAGAGAGTCACATCAAGAATGAAGGAATATAATGTTCTATCAAGTCAAATTAATTAGTAAGATTTAACACTGTAATATTCCATATAATTTATTTATTTTATTAAGAAATTTAGTTGTAAAATCACAAATGCTTCCAATGAAACAAAATTATATACATATATATATATTCTGAAAATTAGATTTACCCCTTAAAGCCCCCCCCCCAATTTCCCATCCTTATCCCTTCCTGCTCCCCCTCTCCCCTCCTTCCCAATACATCTCTACAAATGCCTCAGGTTGTATATCACTAGACATTTTCTGAGTTTAATACATGAGAGTTGACCACCTTTCATACTGGCCAGGGTCTAGCTCCAGCCTCCGCAGATGAGTGAAAACATTCGACCCTTGACTCTCTGGGTTAGGCTGACTTTACTTGGCATTATTTCTTCCATAGCCTTCCATTTACTTCAAAGGCTGAATATTATTGTTTCTAATTGCTGAGTAGAACTCCATGATATGTATGCACCATAGTTTTTGGATTCATTCATCCAATGAGGGGCATCTGGGTTATTTCCGTAATTTAGCTATTGTAAATTGAGCTGCTATGAACATGGATTTTCCTGTGTCATTGTAATGTGATGATTCTACATCCCCTGAAAAAATACCCAGGAGAGGAATAGCTGGATCATATAGAGGGTTCATCCCTAATTTTGGAGAATTCTTCATACTGCTTTCCAGAGGGGCTGTACCAGTCTGCAGTTCCACCAACAGTGTGCTTGTGTACCTATCTCTCCACAACCCCTCCAGCATCTATTATTGTTTATTTTCTTCATTTTTGTCAATATGATTTCTGTAAGGTGAAATCTTAATGTAGTTTTCACTTGCATTTCTCTGATTACTAGTGTTTTAGAGAACTTTCTCATGTATTCCTCTGATTTGTTAACACAAGAACTTAGGAGTACTCCCAGCAGGTATATCATAATTCGTTGAAATCTTTGTAAATTGAGACCTACATCACATTTAGTTCAAATACCAGAATCCTTTTATGTGTTGAAGGAATACAAGGACTCAGAACAATAGTATAGTATCTATCATGTAACAAGAAATATATTAAAAGAGGAAACGGAGCTGGAGTGGTGGCTCAGCAGTTGCAGTGCTTACCTGGCATGTGTGAGGATCTGAGTTCAAATTCTAGCACCACATACACAACTAAGTGTTGGAACAACACAGACTAGATGAAAAACTAAATAAAATTAATATTCTCTTTCTCCTTCTCTCTCTTTCTCTTTCACTGTCCCTTGCTCTCTTAAAAAAAGATAAATAAATAAGAGGAAACCACCAAAATCATTAAAACTCTTAGTAGTGCCTGTAATTTATTGGGCAGAGTTAAAGAATAGACACTATAATTGAAATAAGCATGGTCGTAACTGAATAGCATGTTGTATGAGAGACGTGAAGTATATTACACTTTCCTACCACATTAGTGATGTTTTAAATTATTACTTTTAACTACTGACAAGAAGTAAGTTTTCCTATATATCTTGGTAATAATAAATGTGTGGAAAAAGTATTGTTTCTGCAACATACAAGATTCCATGTCACCTCCTTGTGATTTTATGATCAGTAAAAAAATAAAGGGAAATCTAAAACTACATAAAGAAGTCAAGGATACCAGCAGGGAAGATCTTACAAGATGATGATTTGGTCTTTTCTATTTTAGGAAGGGAAGGTGAACTAGCTTAAATAGTGCTTGTGGTTAAGAAAACTTAAAATGTACATTGAAGTCCCCAGCTATAGAAATAATGGCTGTCATAATGATAAACTTTTACAAGTATTTTCAGAAATGTACAACCTAAATAAACACAAGTACATATCTACAAATGTGCATACATAGGTGTAGATTTAGACACCTTATTTTTATTTTTATTCTTTATTCTACTATCGTATAGAAAAATTGATTTTCATTTTTAATCTAAAATGGATATGACCATGAAAAATCACCCAAGATATATATATATTGTCTTATATCATGACCAACAGTTTCAAATAAGTCTAGAAAAATTTCAACCTTTGTACCTCCATGTGTGGCACCACAGATGTGTGACTTTTTTAAGCAAGGAGTAATTTCATTTATCCTGTGCAAAAGTGTTGAAATGTCCTTGTGTGATGGGCTTGTCCTCCTGCTTATGCTTTTATAGGATAAATTCTTCCAAAGTTTCATCAAAACTCATACGCCTGAGCCTCAGAATGAATTCATTTGAGTGCATCAGAAATTATGCACAAGGAACTAAGCCCAATAGGACCTGCTACTTGCCACATAGTAACTCCTCCAAGCCCATTCTTAAACACAAATGCACAGAAAGTATATATTTATTATGATATAGCTCTGAGATTTTCAGGATGGCTTTTATAAATATAACTAATTCATATAATAAATGCAGCAATTAAAATAACAGATGTATTAATAATATGATTCAAAGTCGTACAACTTAGTCATTTTGAAATATGTATAACATTTCTGATGTATTTGTTATTTCATATCATGTAAGTTAAAGGATTACTACTATTGAAGATAATGTTGCTTTTGATACTTTGTAGTATCAAAAAACAAAAGGAGTTAACTATATACAGTACCAAGAATCGCTTCTTGGTATACCTCTAATAAACTGCCATTAAATTAGATTTAATAATAAATCTAATCTGCAATTAGATTTATTATGGTGAAAAAAATGGTTGTGGAAGCATTGCTTTGATCAATCTATGGTAATCTTTGAAATTTTTTAAATTGAATGAGTAGCATATTTATATTCATTTCAGAAATATATGGTGTATAGATGAGATGTTATGGGCTAAGGGATCAAAAGAGACTATTCAACGCATAAAACTGAGGGACTAGATTTACGTTAGCACAAGAATATGAAGAAAGATACAAACCTCTGGGAGTGGCAGCATAAACATACATTAAAGGAAAAAAACTGAGAATTTTTCTATAAACTAATTTGATAAGATTTACTGTCAGATAAATGAAGGGGAAATAAGAAAGTTCAAGGATAAGTATGAAATTTTCTGTTTAGTTAGAGATAGAAAAAAATACCAGATTGAATACAATGCTAGCTCTCCAGAGATGGAGGATACTTGTTCAATTTGTCTCTGCCATAATAGTTTGACTTTGTTTCAATAATTAATTTTAGATATCTATTTTCCAGGCTTTGGGAAGGATAGGCAACCAAATAATGTGCCAAAGGTAATCTTATGGAGAGAGGCAACATATGTTTCAGTTGTAATTCCCAATCATTTTGGAACAACAACTTAAGGTCACAACAGCACCCAAAGAGGAATATGTGTAGATAATATGGTATGTTTAAAACATCCCATTGAAAAAATAGATGAGGTAATATCAACTTTGCTGTTATTAGATCCAGCAATCTCTCAACTCCCAAGCAGCAGCACCGAATGCTACAAAGATTAAATATCAATTAGCTAATGTCCCAGTCTCCCTCCTCCTGACTTTGAATCAGTTCCAAGAAATATTCTGCTATAATTAGACAGCAAAAAAATTATATTTCATGCATACCGTGTGAAATGAACCTCAAAGGTGAAATACCTTCAAAACAATAGAATAGCCCCTCATTCACTTGATTACTGTTCAAAGGTAAAGCAACTAATGTCAAATTGTAACAAATTAAATATTTGATTCTCCTCTGCTATGAACTCATCATAGTGCAATGTCAGCCTACATGGTTTTTGCATTTACATTACCTAATCTTTTTATAGATAAATTGGAAGATAATTAAGACATTGTCAGACCTCAGATCAACAGGGAATAGTAATCATGGAATTGCTCCATCAAAGGAAGCTTAATGGAAATGAGGTTATTATATTCTAAGAACAAAATACAGCTCACAACATTAATGCTAGCCACATGCTGTGACTTGCCAGAACTTCATGCAGATGAATACCATAACTTCTTAGTTGCCTTCATTTCTAGAAATAGTATCCTATTATAGACAAAGGGCTTGATTAGTGAAAAAGCATACAGACATACCCTGTCAACTATTACACTAATTATAAGTCACATCATGAGTATTTAGCTAGAAATGTGGTAATGGCTAGAGAGTCAAAATCTTAAGTGTGCATAATATTTCAGTCATGGACTTCAGCTGAGACCAGAGATCAAACCCTATTTCTTTCGCTTACTAGTTATGTGATATTGTGTTGGATCATGTATTAGGTTGCTGTATGTCTATGCCCCCTAAATACTAATTAGAAGTAAAATTCTTAGGACAGTTATATAAAGTGGTGTATCTTAACAACACAGTGCTAAAAGCCCATAAAGAAGAGTCAACAAATTGTAGCTGTCAATAATGAGGGAACACTGGTTGTGGCTGTTTTGCCATTGTCCTCTTGTTAAACCCCTACTGTCATACAAATCTGTTGTACTCCTTTGGCTCACTTATTACTTATGAGAAAGGAACAATTTGAATAATAATCATGTACTGATGGCAGGAGCGGTGGCTCAGTGGTTACAGTGCTTGCCTGGCACGCACAAGTACATGAGTTCAAACCCCAGGACCACGTACACAAAACAAAGTGCCAGAGGAATGAAAGCTATGTGAAAAACTAAATAAAAATTGCTTCTCTCTTTTTCTCTGTCTCTCTCACTGTCCCTCTTTCTTTAAAAAAAATTATGCACTGATATTTTTTCCTGAAATAAATTTTTGAAATTAATTTCTAAAAGTCACAGAGATAAAATTGTAAGAACAGTACTTTCATACTAAGGATACATGTATGAGCAAAACAAAAATTAAAGATGATCACAGAAGTAAAAAAATTAACACAGCAAAATTTTAATGAAGTAATCAGCATACAAGTAGAACAACACTAGATAAGAACTGTATTTACCTCACATATGTTTTAAAAAATTGGGGGTGGGTAGAAGGGAAAAAAACTGAACACTGAATTAAAACAAATTAAACGTCAAGCTTATATAATTTTGTGATTGTATAATCTTATGTTATGGATACCTAAGAAAAGGACAAATAAAAAAATCTAGGACATTCTAGGTTGAGATAAATCAAGGTGAAAGCTGTGGTTAATTCACTTTTCACATTTTAATCAGTGTTCATCAGAAGCTAAAACAGTTGGGGCTAAGTTTTCCAAGGAAATTATAGAATTAATCTTCCATGTAAATAAATAAAATTAACATGCTTTCAAGTGTTTTGTGCTAATTTAATGGCAGCTGGGAAATGTCAAAATACATAGAGACCTTGTAAAGACTAAGCATCAAATGACACATTTTGGCTTTTGTTTTGGGCTTCTGTAAATTTTATTTCATTTACATATCATCCACCTACAGATTCTTTCAGGCAAAGTTTTAACATGGAATTTTCCACTTGATAATCTTGCCAATTATGCATAAAACAGTTTTAAGTAATTAATACTTTAGAACAGCTGCACGGTGATACATAAGTGGTTAGATTATTAAGATGAATTTTTTTTTCATTAAAGCTTTCTGGGTTCTAAAAATTTGGGAGTACCATATTCATTAAATGGAATATAAAATACTTATGAATTTTATATGTATGATACTCAATACAATACTAAAGAGAGCTCTAAATTGAGTCTGATCTCACAATTGCTTGCAAATTTTTTGTAAGCTCAAAATACAATTGTTCAAAATACAATTATTCATCTACTTTAAAAAACAGTATTTTTCTTGTCCGGTCTTGCAAACACTCAGTTATGAGTAAAATGAATAGGAAATGGGAAGATGGTGAATGCAGTGACAAAGGCTAGGGCAGAGGCACAGGAGAAATGGCATTCTGTTGTAAAGCAAGTGTCAGGGAAAGTCTCACTTTATGTGGTGGCAGCAGAGCACAAACATGAATAAACAGAGGGAATCATTCTGGCAGCAGAAACAGCAAGTGCAATGCATCCAACTAGCATCTTCCTCAAGCAATTGTGGAGTCATGGTCATTGTTATTGGACCCTCAATTTTTTTTTAAGAGAGACAGAGGGAGAGAGTGAGAGAGAGAGAAAGGAAAAGAGAATCAACATTTTTAAAAATGTGTTAATCTGGTCTTTGTTTCTCCAACACTTAATTGTGTATGTGGTGCTGGGGTTTGACCCTCATTTTTATTGGACCCCCCACACACACATATCTACCTTAAAAAAAAGAGAGAGGGGAAAAGAAGAGAATCAATTTACCTATTATCCATCTTTTCATCTGCCTTTTTTTTTTTTTTTTTTTTTTTTTTTTTTTTTTTTTTTTTTTTTTTTTTTTTTTTTTTTTTTTTTTTTTTTTTTTTTTTTTTTGCTTTTCTGACACTTAGTTATTATGTGGTGCTGGGCTTCCAACCTGAGTCCTCATGCATGCCAGGTAAGCTCTGCAACCACTGATAAACCACTCCAGCCCCACATCTCCCCTCCTCTTGAGCAGAAGAAAATGACAGGACACCATGTAATGAGTTGGGTCATCAGGCTTAAGAAACTGGAGAGTGAAGGCATGATGTGTTCTGTTTGCATTTTTGCTTTAGTTTTTACTCCTTTTTAAAAGACTTAAGTTATCATCTCTACTAAGAGGTTGTAAACATATATCACTTCAAAGAAAAGCTTTCTGAGATGAAGATGAAAGCCACTTTAAGAATACCTTCAATATCCAGAATATATACACATTTTATATTATTTTGTTAAAAACTTGTATGGTTGTTCAAAAATAAAAAATTTAAAAAAAGATAAAAATCCAAAAAAAAAAAAGTTATCATTTCTCCTCATGTTCATATTCCTCTAAGCTAAGCCTCTCATTTTCCTTTTAAAATTCCTGAAATAAATTGAAGGTTTCTTTAAACAAAAAAAGAATACCTTCTTATTCTTGTATGTTTAAAGTTGTTGGCTTAATATCCAGGTCTTTGACCCATTTTGATTTAATTATTGTGAAAACGAAAGATAAGGATCCAGCTTCAGTTGTCTACACATGGCTGTCCAATTTGACCAACACCATTTGTTGAACAGACTATCTTTCTTCCACATTATGCTTTTGCCCCCTTTATCAAATATCAAATAGTTAAAGATATGGGGATTTGTCTCAGGATCTTCTATTCTGTTCCACTGATCTTCGGTTCTGTTTTGATACCAATACCATGCTGTTTTTGCTACTATGGCTCTGTAGTATAATTTCAGGTCAGGGATTGAGATACCCCCTACTTTTTCCTTCCTGTAAAGTAATGTTTTGTCTAGTCTGGGTCTCCTGTTATTCCATATGAACCTGAGAATTGCTTTTTCTACATCTGTGAAGAATGCCATAGGTATCTTGATGGGGATTGCACTGAATCTGTATAAGGCTTTGGGTAGAATGGCCGTTTTTATTATATTGATTCTGCCTAACCATGAGCATGGACTGTTTTTCCATCTACTCAGGTCTTCTGTAATTTCTTTTTTTAGTGTTTGATAGTTTTCTTTGTAGAGGTCCTTAATATCCTTTGTAAGGTTAATGCCCAAGTATTTCATACTTTTGGACGAGATAGTGAATGGGAGAGATTTCATGATTTCTTCTTTTGCGGATTTGTTGCTGGAGTAAAGGAACACTAGTGACTTACTGGAGTTGATCTTATTTTTAAATAGCAACTTTGCTCTGCACTTTCTGATCTTCCTTGTAGAAATGCAGGAGTTAAAGGCTAATGTTGTTACAGATGTAAGAAACTGTACTACTTTAGGACATTTTTTTATTTCACTGCCTTACCAATCAGCTATTATACTGCCATAGAAACATTTTATTGATACCATTTAATCAATGAGAAGATGCCACTGTTATTTCATTACCTCATCTCTGAATGAAATAATGATAACAAGTAAACATGCATTTCCTAAAAAGTTACTTCTGCTATAGTTTAGCAAAACCCCCATCCTGAAAATCCATGTGTTCAAAGTTTGGTCCCCAGTCTGTGGCACTATTGGGAGGTTGTAGACTTTTCAAAAGGTTAGTCCTAGTAGAAATTAGGTTACTGGAGATGTGTTCTTGGCAGGGACATTGGGACTTTGATCTCTTCATCTCTTTCACTTCTTGGCTCAGTATGAGATGAACAACTTCTCCTCTGGCACAATTCAGAGGCAATGGACCAACTGGCCACAGACTAAAAATCCCAAAACTGTGAGACAAAATAAATTTTTTCTTATTAATTTTATTTATCTCAGGCATTTGTTACAGTCACAGAATGCTGACTAATAGAACTTTCTTCTCTGATCCTTTTAGTTTTTTATGTATTTTTTATTAACAGGGATTGAACCCCAGGGATGTTTAATTACTGAGAAACATCTTCAGCTCTTTATTTTTTTTTATTTTGAGACAGGGTCTCACTAAGTTTCTTGGAACCTTGCTGGGTTGCTAAGTCTGGTTTTGAACTTGCAATCCTCCTGCCTGAGTCTCCCACGTTTCTGGGATTACAGGTGTGTATCACTGTGCCAGGCTTTGATCCTTTTTTCAGTCAAGTGTATCCGGAGCACTCACTGTTCTCATTCAAGAAATGTCCAGATACTCTTGTAATATTTAAGGTATAGCATCACATCCAAAACTTTTTTTGTGATATAAGAAGACATACTATCATGGTTCCTAATTATCTGACAATGGAAAATAAATACTGAAATCAGATTTCAAAAGAATTATTGAGTAGGAGACCACATCACAGCCATTCTGAAAAGGAGATGATTAGATTGTTAGGATTATTATTACTACTGCCTAACTTTTATTAACTGCATTTGGTAGTTTTTCTACAGAGATAGAGGAAGTAAGCCATCAGGTCATTGTGTTGGAATTCCCATCATCACTTCCACGTTAGTTGACTCACCAAGTGTACCTAAAGGATTCAGTGGATAGTCAAAATCATGACTGATTTATTGAAATGAAAGAATGCTAAAAAAATCAGAAAAAGGAAAGGCACAAATGGGGCAAAGTTCCTAGTCAACTTGACACAAATTTACATTAATCCTAAGAATCTTCTCTTAGTGATGTCACACAGTGTGTACTGAATTCCTCCAGCAATGAGTTATGAAAACACATTTGAGATATACTCCACCAAGAAAGCTCCTCAGAAATGCAATGCTCAGAAATTGTATTGGGATGGGTCACATAAGAATCATCTTTTTAGTATGTTTCAGTGACCAGACTCCTAGGACAGTAGACTAAACATAAACCACATTGTGCCCAAACTTTTAAGTAAAGTGAGTTACTTATGCCAGTAAAGAAATTGTGCAAACTCCCTTGAAATCTGAAATTCCAGATTCCAGTCAGTGGGGAGACTTTCAAGCAGCCAATATTTCCTAATGATACCTTTCTCAGAACCATGTATTAACTTTTATCTGCAGTTGCTATGAAAGGATGTGGGGATAGACAGGCAAAATGACCACTACATAAGAAGTAGGCCAGAGGTGGACATAGAAATAAGTGCACAGCACTGACAAACAAGCAAAGAATAAAAGAACTGCTGACATTTCCAGGTGGTGTAGCATCTTTAAAAAGTGGGTGTAGATGCTTTGGTTATTGATTGCTACAGAAGAGTTTGGGATGACTAGATAGAGTTCATATAAAGAGACAATGGAGAAGTCACTAAAAAAAGTAATGTTACAGAGCTATAATACAGCAATGGTTCTTAAACTTTAATGTGGTTAGATTCAAATCAAAAGTATGACATAAATGCTAAGAGATGGGCTCTAGCCTCAGAAAATACATTTTAGCAAGTTGACTATGTGTTCCAGGAGTCTGCATTGTTCTGAACTATGACTCTAATCTCAAGTTAGACTGATTCAGTGCTGCTAAGCCAATATTGGCTTCCTAGTTTGAGTCCTGGGTATGTTTACACAGGACTTGGGTATAATCATTTTCATTCTTCAGTTGATTTATTGTTTTTTCCCATAACCTATATAGTTATAAAATACAAATTTTTAAGATAAAACCTAATCTGTTAATCCTTCAATTCTTCATCATTTTCAGGATAAAATATGACTTACATCCTTCTTTTTGAATATCGATGTTCATAGCAGCACAATTTACTATTGCTAGGCTATGGAAACAACCCAGATGTCCCTCACTGGAAGAATGGATCCAAAAACTGTGGTACATTTACACCATGGAATATTACACAGCAATTAGAAACAATGATTTTGCAGCCTTCGAAGGTAAATGGATGGCTATGGAAGAGATCATGATGAGTAAAATCAGCTTAACCCAGAGATCTAAGGGTCGATTGTCTCCACTCATCTGTGGAGGTGGGGACTAGGCACTGGACAATGAGAAAGTTGGTCTAGTAGCATGAGTTAAATCCAGATAAGATGTAATGCTTTACAATCTAATACTTTTTTTAGAGTTATAGTGGGAAGGGGAAGGGAGGGATAAGGGAGGGTAATTGGGGGGGCACTCCTGGGGATAAATGCAATATCCAGAATATATACGCATTTTATATTAATTTGTTAAAATCTTGTAAGGTTGCTAAAAAATAAAAAAAAAAAGAATCACAAAATTGAAAAAAAAAATCACAAAATTAGTCCAACACTTCAACATTTGGGAGTAGGCAAAGACTTTCTCAACAGGTCTCCAAAAGTGAAGGAAGTAAAGTCAAAAATCAGTGAATGGGATGCCATAAAACTAAAAAGCTTTTGTACTGCCAAG
>PVKS010023707.1:0-32054 GCA_004027875.1 Aplodontia rufa | reverse complement strand
CTCTTCCTCCTCCTCCTCCCCTTTCTCTTCCCCTTCTCTCTTTCTATCTCCATCTCCCTCTTTTCTAGTTGCCACGAGCTGAGCTGATTTCCTCTGCGATGCTTTTCTGCCTTATCTGGGACCCAGAGCAACGGAGTTGACAAAGCTTGAACTGAACCTGTGCAACTCCAAGCCCAAAATAAACTTCCCCTCGTCTGAGTTGTTCTTGTCTGTATTTGTTCCCAGCAACAAAAACGTAACGCACCTGACTTTCTTACCAGTCTCATCGTCTTAGTTTCTCCAAGTCCCAAAGCGTTAGCATTGCCCACGAATGAGTCTAGATTCAAACCTCTGTGCAAACGAAGGGACCAGATTCCATACGGTGTGGCAGCCCCAGCTCCGGCGGTGCCACCAGACCATGCCAAAGCGTTCGTGAGTCAAGGACAAGCTTTCTCTTCCTGCATCACCTGGTCACAGAAACACCTCTCCTGAAATCACAAACTGCCAATGGGTCGAATGTTACGCTTGCTTCCTGGGGCTGGGGACTCAAAGTACATGAAGGATGGGAGAGGAAGCCTTGCAGAGGATGAGCGTCCTCCCGGAAACCTGACTCGCCTGAGCTCATCGCAGGTTTCCAAGCAGGGAGAGACTCACCTCTTCCGACAGGACGAGAAAGCTGTTTTCCAAATGCAACCAAGTTCAATCGCATGCCTCAGTTCCAAGTCTCAGAGTCCCTCTTCTTCCCGATCAGTGCCCTTGTCTTTATATAACAGCTCCGTCACGGCTGCAAATTCAATATGTGTTGTCATTCTGCAACCCCATGATCAAATTTGGAGTCTTATTTTCAGCCATATCAGCCTTGTAGCTACAAAGGAAAAGAGATTGTTTCGAGGATTGTTGGAGTTCTCTGATTTTCGGACCATATCCCAACATGGGGTTTTTAAAGCCCCAATATTGTTGCTTCCTCTCTGTACCCTCACCGTGCGGTCAGAAGCAACCAGTCCATTGCAAAATTCCTGTGGTCATCACCCCTCGTGCTGCCAGTCACAACGGCAATCTAGTCTCCCACAGCATCTCCTTCGTTCGGGTGTTGGTGTCAGGAAACCACATCCGTTACCTGAAGGTTACCGGATGACTCATCTGCTTACTTATGAATTGCTTTCCCCACCTCCCATAGCATGAAAACTCCCTTAGAACCAGGGCACTGTCTGAGATTTCTGATCTAAAATAGCACCAGTGCGGTGGCTCAGTGGTTACGGCACTTGCCTGGCATGCACAAGGACGTGGGTTCGAATCCCAGCACCACGTACACAGCAAATTGTTGGAGCAACAAAAACCACATGAGAAACTAAATAAAGTTGATTCTCTCTCTCTCTCTCTCTCTCTCTCTTTCTCAGTGTCCCTCTCTCTCTTTAAAAAATAAAATAAAATAGTACCAGGGATGCCAGGCACGGTGCCACTCACCTGTAATCCCAGCAAGTTGGGAGGCTGAGGCCGGAGGATCAAAAGTTGAAGGCCAGCCTCAGTCACTTAATGAAACCCTAAGCGAATTCACAAGGCCCTAACTGGTTTAGCAAGGCCTTGTCTCAAAATAAAAAAGTAAAAAGGTCTGGGGATGTGGCTCAGTGATTAAGCACCCTTGGATTCAATCCCTGGTACCAAAAAGTAAAATAAAATAGTACCAGGTAAACAACAGATGCTGCATAAATGCAGAAACCTACCCTAAGCTGGCTTATGCAGGCCAGGGAATGCAGGCTGGCATAACCTCAAGACGCGGAGCCAGCCCAGAGTCAAGCAGGAAGGGACTAGAAGTGCCAGGTACCCCCCTGAGCCACGTCCCCTTGGCACTGCTGACAGGTAAGAGGGCTCCTGGCAGCTTTGGGGTCTCACTGCATAGTTAAAGTGTCAGAAGGGAGTCTGAAGGCCCAGCTTGAGTTTGGTGACCTTACCCGATGACAGATGTGGCACGTTGGGCCGTGACTGGGGCACAGCCCCACACACAGACTGTGGGGCCAGGGCTCAGCTCTCCCGGAACCTGGCAGATATGACCAGGCCATGCTTGAGGCTGGGTTCCTGCTTCCCTGGAAGCGAGGAGGAGGGGTTTGCACACACACCCCACACACGTGCACTAAACACACTTACGGCACATTCAAACAACACACTCACAACATCCGTACAGACCACGCAAACACAAAGAGGGCCTGTCTTTTACTGAAATGAAGGACTTGGAAACAATTTCACTCTGCCAGTTAGAGAATTATTAGGAAATTATAGTATGCTGTTAAAAAGGTTGTGATAGATGTTATGGAGACAGAGAAATATCTTGAAGCATTCCATCAACTGAAAGAGATCCCATTATAGAATAATTGTAAAATATGGTCCTATTTCTTTCTTTATTTATTTTGGTACCAAGGATTGAACCCCAGGGCACTTAACCACTAAGCCACACCCCAGCCCTTTTTATTTTTGATTTGGAGACAGGGTCTCTCTAAGTTGCTTGGGGCCTCGCTAAGTTGCTGAGGCTGGCCTCAAACTGACGATCCTCCTGCCTCAGCCTCCTGGGTCACTGGGCTTATGAGCAGGTGCCCCCACATCCAGATTCCATTCATTTTTTAAATAATTATATAGGTCCATGTACGTGCATTGTTTTAAAGATCAGGACAAAAATGGAGCTCTTTAAAAGGAAAAAACTATTCACTCGGGTAAGTGCAACATGGCAGAGGGAGAGTGAAGAACTTGTGACTTTTGTTCTAAAACTTATCTATTGCTTGGCTTGCCACAATGAGCAAGGATCCAGGTATTGTTTTCAAACGTAAAATTGTCAGTGAAGGCCTGTCTGAGTGTGATTCTGGGGGGCAGGCTTTTCCAGCCTCCCTCTGTGTTCCTCATGGGCAGCTTTTGGCCTCCCTGCCTCCTCCCTCTCCATCCTCCTTCTGCCCCTCATCCCCACCCCACATCTTCCTTCCAGGACCTGCCTTCAAGAACTCAGGAGGATAATGGCAGGGTCACTAGGCTATGCTCAGAGGTCTGGCTCTGTTTTTCCTGCTCCGGGCAGACAATTGGACCTTTTTCCAGCTCCTGAAATCAAAACTCTAAGACAGGTTTGTGACTTTTGCTTTGTGCAAATCCCTGAAGCATTCGTGCCTTCCTCGGAGCCTGGGAGAAGAGAGACGCTCGGGCCACCGCCAGCCTCGATGACTTGGGGTCCACCTTGGTGCACCTGGAGGAGGGAGCCCCTTTCTGCAGGGAAGGGTGTAGACGGGAGGCTGGATCTTCTGCAGGATTGGCCCCCAGGACGCAGAGCCCCAGCCTGCACCGCAGCTAAGAGCCACGTGATGCACGTTCAAGTCACAGGATCGGAGGATCGGGGAGGTAAGAGAACTGCCCACCGTCACAGAGAGAGCCACAGCAAAGCCCCTGTGACATCTTTCCAAGATACGCAGCATTCCTGGCATCCTGTGTCACCTCCTCTCAGGGTCTGCACAGCCACGCTCAGGCCACACAGGGCCTCTTTCCCCAAACCCCTCTGCTCCTCCTTTTTCAGGCCTCAGAGGTCCCCAAGCCAGCCCACCTGAAGCAGCCCCGGCTCCCATGGCTCTTTCCCAGCTCCGGAGAGCCTTGTTCTTTGGGTTCACTGACAGCACCCCGTCCAGGATGTGGCTCCCGGAGGGCACAGGCTGGTCCCTCCTGTCCACCCCTCTCTACTTGGGAGGTGCGCACTGGTGCTCGGCTTGGGGACGGATTCAGCGCACTGTGGTTCATCCCAGCGGACGCTGCAGAGCCAAGTGCCAGGCTGCAGACTGAGACAGCTTCACCGTCCCCTGTGCACCCGGAAAACCTGGGGCTTGTGCACGGATGTCTCACTCGGGATCCTGCTCAGCAGGCTTGCGACAAACCCAGCACGCGGAGGCCACAACTCCAAACGCAGGCTCCTGGGTCCACGTCAATTCTGTTTCCTGCTGGCTGTGAGATCCTTAGAAACCTGCTTGGCTTCCTCCTCCAGCCCTTGAACCTGAGCGCTGACGTGAGAACAAACGAGAGGATCCAGGAGTCCTGTGTCACCTGCGGAGGACGCGCACCAGACACCTTCGCAGGAATGCTTGATATCCCGGGGAAAACCCAACCCTACAATCTGATGGCTTTTCCATCTCGACTAAGCCTTCGTCAGGCACTGAGGTCATAACTTTTACAGTTTGGTGTGACGGAGAAAGTGACACAGATTTCTTTTTCCTTTTCAATAATTTCAGGGACAGAAGATTCATTCTTAGTGTCCAACACTTTTTCTTTATTAAGTAGAGAACTTTACTTTTTCAGGTAAAAGAACCCCTCTCTGACTTCTCTTTGGCGTCTCCAAATTGCCAGAAACACTACTCTTACACGTGGGGACCATTGTTGAGTGAGAGAAAAGTCACAGGAACACACGCACGGGGACCCTGCCACGGTGGATTTGAAACCCAAGATGGCTATGAAGTAAATGACGGGTGGATAACATATACAGCGTGGATACGCTGGTCAAAGAAATAATTCATGTCCCAGGCAAGACAGAGTGGTTGGCTCAAGACTCTATCACACGCCTCAGAAAGATGTGCAATTTTAAATTCATAAATTGTGCATTTCTGGAATTTTCTATTTCCTACTTCCAGGCCCTGGTTGGCCATCAGAAACTAAAACTGTGGAAAGTTCAATCGCAGATAAGGAGGGACTACTGTGTGAACAAAGTGCTGGGACCCAGTTGCACCCAGGCCCAGCACGCGGGCGTTGGCTGCTGTCCGTGTTCCTTGTTCCTCTGTGCAGGCTCAGGTCAGGCGTGGGGCAGGTTTGACTGCAAAGTCTTGTTCTTCTCCTTTGCCCAAGGGTTGCTTCAGGTGGGGAGACAGCAAGGACCTGGCATGGAGATCGGCACGGCTGGGTGCAGTCTCGCAAGGAGGCTGGAGGCAGGGCCCAGGAGGCTGGCCTTTCCCTGGAGGCAGAGGGTGGAGATCTGGCCTCACTGGAGGCTGAAGTTCAGCATCAGGTGTGTGATTTGCAGAGATTTAGTCTCCTCTTTCACCACTGTGACTGAAAGACCTGACAAGAACAATTTTAGAGGAGGAAAGGTTTATTTGGGGGCTCGTGATTTCGGAGGTCTCAGGCCATAGAAGGCCGGCTCCACCCCTCAGGGCTGGAGGTGAGCGTGAACATCATGGTGGAAGAGGGTGGTGGAGCACAGTGGCTCAGGGAATTGGGAACAGGAAGCCGAGAGACTGCACTCTCCAGATACAAACATACACCCCGGAGGCCACCTCCTGCAGCCACAGCCTGGCCGCCTTCAGCCTCCACTCAGCGAATCCCTATCAGAGGATTAATTCACGAATTGGTTGAAGGCTCTCATAACCCACCCATTTCCCCTCCAAGTCTTCTTGCATTGTCTCACACACGAGCTTTTGGGGGACACCAATTATCCAAATGGGGTTCAGTGACATCCGCCTCCTGTGTGATCAGCTCCCATGCAGCCCCCGGCCTCCAATGAAGCCTTCTCCAACATTCCCCAGAGCGTCCCTCTCTTGAGGTTCCAAGGAGCACCCTGTCCTTCCGTGCTTTCTGCCTGAGCTGGAAGGACAAAAGCATGAACCCAATCAGGAGAAGCCCAGAAGGGGACACTGCCCAGCATCCTCCTCCTTCCCACGCGGGGCCAGGTGGCGGCTGCAGGGTGGGGTGCTTCACCCAGACCCACTGAACTGTCCCATCCTCTCGGTCTCAGGACCCGGCTTGAGGATGCTCCCACTCATTTCCTAAGTGCTTGCTGCTGGGCTGCTCTCCTCCTGCTCGGGACGGGGCTGGAGCTGCCGCCCCCAACTTGGCTGTCACAGAGCAGGACAGGAGCGGAGCTGAACCATGGGTGGGGAATGATCAGGGACATCGTTCATGCACCGGAGTGGCTTTGCGAGTTTGATGAGCTCGCCTCTCTGACTATAAATCACTCAAATCAACATTAAATAATTTTCTTCCTTTTTTTTAGAGAGTTTTTTTTAAATTTTTTCATCTGGTTTTAGTTTTTCCTCTTAGTTGTATATGTGATGCTGGGGATCGAACCTGGGTCCTCATGCGTGCCAGGGAAGTGCTTGCTCTACAGCTGAGCCCCTGCTCCAGCCCATTCTTAAATAGTTTTTTTTTTTTTTTTAAGAGAGAAGGACAGTGAGAGAGAGGGAAAGAGACAGAAATAATTTTTTTATTGAGTTTTTCACGTGGCTTTCATTGCTCTGACACTTAGTTGTGTACGTGGGTGCTGGGGTTTGAACCCATGGACTTGCGCTTGTTAGATTGGGACGGACTCCGGAAGTCTGAAATTCCAGGATTTTAGAATCAGTCCCAGTGATCCTGAAGACCCTGAACTCTTCCCAGATCACTCATCAAACAGCAGAAAGGCCTGAGTCCCCAACAGAGGAGGTTTGGGGTGGGTATTTCTCTGTAGCTCAGGACTCCAGGCAGCGGTTGGCTGTTGGCAAGGGGGTCAGCGGAGAAGAAGGGGAGGAGGAGGAAGGACATGGCCTCTGGACCAGCTGCAGAGGACCTCAGAGCGCCGCACACCCAACTCGGCCTGCCTGCATCTACCACGGTGCTTTCTGGACCTCCGGTGACCAGCATTAGATCACAGCGCTCTTCCTCACTGGATGAGAAAAACCAGCCTCCTAGAGGAGACGAGACGTCCCTCACCCAGCCAAAGAGCGTCAGACCTGCGTTAAGAACCTGGGTGAGCCGGGGTGCACGCCTGTAAGCCCAGTGACTCGGGAGGCTGAGGCAGGAGGATCGCAGGGGCAAGGCCAGCCTCAGCAACTTAGCGAGACCCTGTCTCAAAATGAGAAAAGGGCTGGGGATGTGGCTCCATGGTTAAGTGCTGCTGAGTTCAAATCCCCACTACCATCAAAACCAAACCTAGGTGATTCCAACACCTTCTCCATCACCCCACGTGGTCTAGGGCCGGTTTTCCAGCCCAGCGCTTCCGTGGTATGAACTCAAACTGTTTTCCTGCAAAGCACCCATCTCTCATTCCTGGTGCCTGAAGTTGAAGGACTCACCTTTCCCGCGTGGCTGCGTAGCAACCTGCCCTGCAGATCCAAATGCCCACAGCAACCTCCCCCGTCCCTCAAGACCAACTGGAGGTCCAGGAAGCCTGCGTCACACAGACCAGGGTCCTTCCTTCACTCCCCGCAGCTGGGCATTCCGAGTCCAACACAATTTGCAAACTCAGATGTGGCAGGTGGCGTGGACAGACGGGTAAGGATCGCCTGTCCCTCAGCTTTTGCTGTGCAAGAGGCCACCCCAGGACACAGCGTTTTGAAATCATGACCGTTTACTTAGCTGATGATTTTGCGGGTCTGCAATTGGGGCTGGGCTCGACTGGCCTTGCTGGACGGCCGTCAGCGGAGAGCAGTGTGATTCAGGATGACCTCACGTGTCTCATCCCCCCGAGGGTGAGCCCAGGTTCCTTCCCCACCGCAGCTGTGCGGTTCTAAGATCCAGAGGGGAAACCAACAGGGTCCATGGAGGCCCAGGGTGCACACCAGGGTCGCAGTCTAGCTTGAGGGTGGGGAAATGGATGTGGCCATCGTGGGAGGCTTAAGGAACATTGTCTACCGCAAATGTTAAATATCTGGTGGACACAGAGGGTTCTCTATAGAAAGCATGTATATCAGAACTTTAACAAACTGTCTCCCGTGTCATTTTGAACAACAAAAAAAAATGTGATTGAGGGCCAGATCCGGCACAGGGCTGCCAGCGAGGGCCCTCTGCAAGACGGTTAATGAATGTTTTTTGAGGGAACAATGAATTTAAAAAATGCTTTCCACTTTAAAAGATGCTGGGGAGACTTCTGGATTCCGTGACTTGGTAGACTAGATAACCCGAAAATTCTCCTGCTGCAGACGCACAAGAACAGTTAATAAAATATGACAGCTGTCCCTGCAAATGCAGAGGAATCAGTTTAAAAAAAAAAACAGGGGATGGAGGAAAATTCTGAGATCTAGAATATAAAAGGAAACTGAAAACCAGCAGAAACACAAGAGAGCACATAGAAGAGTCGCTACAACAACATTTGGGGAGCTCAGATTCTCACATTGCTGCTGAAGCAAGAACAAAAGTCTTGCTGACACATGCCTGTCGTCCCAGTGGCTCAGGAGGCTGAGGCAGGAGGATCGCAAGTTGGAGGCCAGCCTCAGCAATTTTGCAAGGCCCTAAGCAACTTAGTGAGACCCTGTCTCACTAAGGGCTGGGCATGTGGTTCAGGGGTTAAGTGCCCCTGGGTTCAATCCCTGGTATCCCCGCCACCACCCCCCAAAAAAAAGCCTTGGCCTTAAACAACACTGGTTGAAACCGAGACGCCCTCCCAGGTGAGAGACTGCAAATAGACAGGGATCAATCACGTATCAAAACAGAACTCTGAACCATCATCTGCAGCAACTGTCCCAAAGGGCCAATATGTCACCCATAGTGCCATCGCAGGATGCCAGCCCGGTCTCTGTCAGTCAGACTTGCAGGAAGTCCGACCACGTTCTCTAGCAACCAGTCCAGAAAGCCAAACAGCACCCTGTTACAGTCAGCCAGATGGACGGGGCTTGGTTATAACTGGTTTGGGTCCCTCTGTCCGGTTCAGGACTAAGCAGAGAAACCCAAACACGTCCCCCTGGCCAGTCACGCAGGACGCCCCTCGGTAGCTTCTCTCTTCCTCCACGATGCTCTCCCTCTCCTCTGCCTGCCTGACCCCATGAAAATGCAGATGGCAAGCGCTGATTCCCTTACTTAAAGCCAGCTCAGAATAAATAGCCGTGGCTTCTTCTCATTCAGGGGGTCTTCGATTATTTCCAAACAGGAAAAAAACGATCTCTGTAAAAGGGGGACCAATCCCAGATATTCATCTCCAACTATGCGACCAAAATACCTCTATTCTAGTAACGCAAGGTGTTTACAGTATGAACAACTATGATATATTTATTCCCAATAAAATAAATTGAAGGAAAAAAAACACCTTACGACCATCTGAAGAGATGTAAAATCATTATGTAATTTCCTTTAAAATCCATTCACAGCAGAAACTCTTAATAGGAATTAAGGGACATCCGTAGGATAATACAGAACCGAATGAAAATGTGCTACAAGTCACGATCCCTGATCAACTATTAGAAACATTCCGGTAAATATCAGGCAATGCCGAGGTCACCCACGATCACCTCCGTGCCGTACTGAAAGTCTTAGCTTGTGCGATAAGACAAGAAAAAGAAATCGACCACATCCTGGCTGAAAAGAGGACATAGAACATTCACTAATCACAAGTTATGAGGTTCTTTACTCAAATTCCTAAATAATCTTTTTCTTCTTAATGAGAGAGGGAGAGAGGAGAAGAGAATCACCTTTAGTTTTTTCATCTGGGCTTTGTTTCACCGACACTCCGTTGTGTACGTGGTGCTGGGGTTCGAACCCGGGTCCTCGTGTGCCAGGAAAGCGCCCCAAGCCGTTAAGCCTGTGCTCCAGCCCTGTAGAGAATCCTTAAATAACCTGATGCAATTCATCAGTTAAGAGCTGAGCGAAGTTTCTGGACACTTCAAAATCTAAAAACCAATCATACCTGCAGCAACAACTGAGATTTTTAATTTTAAAAAAACACCAGCAATAATAACAATATGTGTACAGGACTGGAGAGAAATCTAACAAAATAGGTACGTAATAGTTGCACAAAATTTATGAGGCCTTATTGGAAAAAAAACAAAGAACAAAAGAAGACCAAAGTAAGTTTTCCAGATAAGCCGCATTCACGGATGAGACGATTCGATATCATAAAAATGACAGTTCCCTCAAATTGAGCTATAACTTTAATCTCAACTAAATCCCAAAATAGGATTTTGAAGAGCATGACAAACTAATACTAAAGTTTACGTGGATAAATAAATGGCTTTAAAGAATAAAACGCTGTAACTCTCCTGAAGAAAACCAAAGGTGGGGTTAGGAAGAGAGTCATCAAAATAGCTGCTGCAATTGCCCAAAGTCATAGAGGAGAGAACCCGAATACCAACTGCAGCACAAGGAACAACTGTCCTTCCGATCAGCAGGGACCTGCGACAGGAACTGGACTGCTTGTCCTGCAGGGGAAAAACTTAATTCAAATCACACAGTATTTAAAAAAAAACACCCAGGTACATCTCAGAATCATGTGAAGAAAAGCCATAAGGCTTCCAGAAAAAATAGGACATATCTTTACGGCTTCATGTGGGAGGCATTTATTGAATGAGATGGAAAATCACAAATATAACGGAAAGGGTGGGGAACGCTGAGTTCCTGGAATGTGAAATTTCTGTAAGACAAAAGACGCAGGAACAGGCTGAGAAGAGGGAGGGATGCTCCTTCCACCATAACCCACGAAAGGTTAAACTCGGAATACGAAAAAATGCCACCGATCAGCGAGAAAATGTCAAGCGACCCAACAAACAGCGAGAAAAGACGCAAACGAGAAATCCCCCAAAAAGGAAGTGGAAATTCCAGCTCCCGCAGGGAGAGGTCAGCATGGGTGGTGACCGAGGAGCCGGACACTGAGTCCTTTCACTTAATTCCCTGCGTATTTATTGAGTGCCCGCTGTAGACCAGGACTTTTTAATTTTTATTTTTCCCTGCCATTTAAAAGTCTGGAAAGAGGGGCTGGAGCGGTGGCTCTGCGGTTTCGGCGCTTGCCTGGCAAGCATGAGGACCTGGGTTCAAACCCCAGCACCACGTACACAACTAAGTGTCAGAGCAATGAAAGCCACGTGGAAAACTCAATAAAAATTGATTCTCTCTGTCTCTCACTGTCCTTCTCTTTATAAAAAAAAAGAAGAAGAAGAAAAATGGGGGTTGGGGATTTAGCTCAGTGGCAGAGCGCTTGCCCTGCATGCGCAAGGCCCCGAGTTCGATCCTCAGCCCTGAAAAAGAAGAAAGAAAAGAATAAAAATGTGTATGGAAATGAGAAACGCCAAGTTCAGGATAGCAAGAGGATAGGAGGGGAAACAGGACGGGGAGAGCGGCGCGGGGACTTCATCGGCGATGTTTCGTTTGTTAAAATGACTCGCACACGCAGGAAAATAACCAGACACCGACGCACGGACCCTGAAGAGGCTGCCGCGTGCGTGCGTGTTAATTCTACGCTCAACACGTTTCTGCGTGTGTTTGCAATAAGGTCATAATTTAAAACATTGTAGGAGATGGGGATGGAGAGGATGGGAGGGGAAAGGGGAAAGGGAAAGAGGGGGGTCGTGAACTGGAACTGATTTCCGTGCGTGTACAAGTTTGTTACTAGGAACCCACGACCGTGCACAACTCTGAAGCTCCTTTAAAAATCGTAGGCTACTTGTGGCTTTCGAACCCTCGGAGGGGGAGGCCAGAACCCTGCAACGTCACGTGTGAGAGCAGATGGCTTCCCTCGTCCCACGGCACACAGAGTGTTCCCCGAAATGTGTTCTGGGAGGGAATTTATGGCAGTCACGAGGATCAGAGGCAGCAAGAGGTTCCACCGTCGAATTGGTTCATCAGACGCTGATGTCCCCGCTGCAGGACTCATCAGAGCCTTCAGCACCCTGACACAGGTGAAGAAGGGGGCACTGCCCACACCTCCCTTTTTCATATATTTTGTGGGTGCATCGCAGTTAAACACAACGGTAGGATTTCTAGTGAGTTTTTTTGCTACTGCAACGGAAAGATTGACAAGAACGATCTTAGAGGAGAGGAAGTGTATTTGGGGGCTCACGGGGTCTCGGTCCACAGAAGGCTGGTTCCATTTCTGGGGGCTCAAGGTGAGGGACTTGCGGAAGAAAGTGGCTGAAGGCTTTGCAATTAGGGAGCAGAGCAAGAGTCCACTGTGGGAGCCTTTAATATAATCCTGTAGGTGAAGAAGCAGGAGCATTTTTCCAAACCTTTTAACACAGAACCCATTCCCTCCAAAACAGTATGGAGAATGCTGTGTATTCTAGCCCTTTCCAAAAGCCCAGCCCTTGACCTTCCTTCCCACAATCTCAAATCCTACAGCTTCACATTTCTGACTTCTATACAAATATTCTTTCTTTCTTTCTTTCTTTAGTACCAGAGATGGAACCCAGGGGCACCGAACCCCTTAGCCACATCCCCAGCCCTTATTATTTTTTTATTTTGAGACAGGGTCTCGCTAAGTTGCTTAGGGCTTCACTAAGTTGCTGAGGCCAGCCTCCAACTTGTGATCCTCCTGCCTCAGCCTCCCTAGGGGATTACACTTGTGCACCACCATGCCCAGCCATCCTCTGTACTTTAAATCACCTCTAGATTACTTATAATACCTATTACAATGTCAGTACTATGTAAATAGCTCCTCTGTTGTATTATTTAGGGAATAATGGCAAGGGGGAAAAAAACCTACAAGTTCAGTATTGGACCAATCTTGTTATACGTATTTTGGATCCATGGTTCTCTGAATCTGTGTTTAGAACCCACAGAAAGCAGGGGCTGTCATGACTTATTAAACTCTACACTTTTATTATGTGAACCTTACTGTATGGCCATTGTATTTCAATACAATAAGTTTGAGTGAATTCATTCATTTGGGATCTGACACGGAGAAGGAGGCCCCTTTGGTTTTAGATCACGAGAGACCAATTTGTCTAAATTTCTTCGTTGCTGAGGGTGAATACATGAGTGGCTGTTCCATGGATGAATGGATAAACGAGGTAATTAATGGTTCAGTAGATCGATGGATTAACCAAGACCTGAACTGACTTCCCGTCGAGGACCCAGTTTGGGTCGAGACGGGACCGAGTTAAAGACGGAGTCCAGGCATTTGGGGACGTCCCATGTCCTGGAGAACGGTGCATCCGGGCAAGGTCTTGCTGGACGAGGAGCTGAAAGCCCGTCTGAAGACAGACTGCCGGGCTTAGCTTGGGTGTGGGACCCACAGACAGCCATGGGCGTCGGCTGGCTTTGCGTCCTGATTTGGGGGACAGAAGTCACGTCCCTATTTTGTGCAGTGTAAAAGAAACTGAGACCCCTCCCAAGCCTTGTCCCCACTTCCTCCCCAACAACAAGCTTGCTCAGCTTTCAGGGTGGACCAACCACAGCAATGACCAGCTCTGGGGCAGCGGAGACTCGGAGGAGTCAGCTGGGGCTGCGAGGGACCCTGCTTCCCTTGGGGCCGGAAATGCCTTGGCCACATGGACACACGAGGAGGTGAGCCTGCCTGAGAACACAGCCCGTGCAGAGGGAAGAGAAGGCCACCGTGCTGGCCTCTGCTGCCAATCAAGCCAATCAAATCTGTTTCTCTCTCTCTCTCTCTCTTTCTCTTTTTTTTTTTGAAATCAGGGGTTGGATTGATCCCAGGGCACTTCACCACTAAGCCACATCCCCATCCCTTTTTTAATTTTTTTATTTGAGACAGGGTCTTGCTAAGTCTCTCAGGGTCTCACTAAGATGCCGAGGCTGGCTTTGAATTTGCGATCCTCCTGCCTCAGCCTCCCGAGATGCTGGGATGTGAAGGTGTGTGCCACCGCGCCCAGCTCCAAGTCCGCCGTTTGCTTAGGTCAATCGGATGCTTTCCCTGTGTGGTCAATCAGTGGAGTCCTGATCGACGTGGGACCCTCTGACCAGCACGGCACAATGAGACCTCGCTCCTGGAGCCTTGGCAGCAGCTCCTGACATCTGCTGCCTACATGAAGAGTCCAACTCTGCGTCTTTTATTTTTTATTATTAGTTCCACAGTCTTACATATCAGAGCGAATCGTTGTTCCATGTTCATGCGTACATGGGTACTGATGAAGCTAGTTAAGGCTGATCCTAGACCGGGATCAGCCCTCTTTATCCCATCTCCTGCCTCCTCTGAGACACCCCATGCTGTAGATGGAAATGAGCGCATACACGTATATCAGTCACTGAAATTTCTGAGCTCCTCAGAATGTAGTTCAGCTTCCCATGGGAGTCGCGTACAACCCACCTCTTAAAAAGGAATAATTTCTGCCTGATCTTGGGCTTCATCCAGGCAGAGCAGTACCATCCCCATTTCAGAGGTGAAGGCTGGGGTTGAGAGGGGACTCGGGTGTCCGGGCTTAGAGAAGTGAGTACATCAACTCATGTCCCCTGCACCCGTCCACCTCCCCGGCTGCCTCTGGACTGTCCCTCTGTGCTTCCTGATGCTCAGACCTCCCAGCTCCCACATGGAGCCCTTGGGGCACTTGATCCCTTGTCCTAGATGTCACCCTCAGCCTCTGGACACGAACAGAGCTCAAGACCCTGCCTGTCTTAGAACTGGCGCCCACCCTCACGGGCCGGGAGAGTGGCCTCTGCGGGCAGCGCCCGTGCCTCCTTCACTGTGCACGGAGGACCCAGGCCACTCTCCAAGGTCAGCCCAGGATCACAGAATCCCGAGGGTCTGTGTGCCGTCCTCTCCCCCCAGGTCTGGACGGAGGATCCGCTCCCGGCTGCGGTGGCTGTTGGTGGCAGATGTAGTCTTGCCTAATAGACTGACATCCGTGGGGAATTAAGAGCAGGATGCGCTTAATAAAGTCATTATTGTGCCACCCAGCTGTGCAGCACGGGAGGACGGAGAGGAGCAGAGAGCTTAGGCTGGAGGTCTGCAGAGCGGGCAGCCCCAGACTCCTTCAAACCTCCAGATGGAGCAGAGCCCGGGACGGCAGAAGGGGGTCCTCAGAGCACAGGGCTCCCGACAAGGAGCCAAGGTACCAAAAAGGACAGGTGGGCTTTCCCCGGTTCTGTCTGCTCCATCGATGTCGCTAGGTTTTGTCCTGATACTGAAAGAGATCTCGGCCTGAGAAGAACAAAGAAAGAAGAACCGGGGTGGCAGCCGCTGGAGGCCACAGCACCCCTTTCTCTCTTGGCAGCTGGCTGAGAGACAGGATCACCTGCCGGGAGTCCCAGGGCTCAGGGGTGACCTAGCAGACCTGCCTGCGTAGGGGCCGCCAGAAATTATCCCGTGCATAAAAAAAATTTTTAATTATCAGAATCAACATTTCAGAACTCTGCAAATTAACCAAAGGCTTGCAGCCGTCCGAAGCGTGTTCCATCAAGGAAAAAGGCTGGCCCAGGAAGAAGAGGCAACGTCGCGGCTGTCCCAGCTGTCCCAGCTGTCCCTCCCTCCCCTCCCCGCAGCTCCAAAAAAACCTCCAAATTCAAGAGCTCTCAACCCCTGGGAAACCACTGGAGGGGGCAGCACCTTGCAAAGCCCGATCCCCGAGAGCTGCCC
Source organism: Aplodontia rufa (assembly GCA_004027875.1). Taxonomy (NCBI): domain Eukaryota; kingdom Metazoa; phylum Chordata; class Mammalia; order Rodentia; family Aplodontiidae; genus Aplodontia; species Aplodontia rufa. Next base: position 16,861 of record PVKS010023707.1, on the reverse strand, counting down.
CTGTGTGACCCGTCTCCTGCGTCCCCGAAGACCCCACCTGCAGAACTCTTCACGTGAACTGACTCAGGGCCTGCTCCGTGCAAACAGCCTGTCTCCCAGAATCATTCATCAAGGAGGCAATCGGTGCACGCTGAGGATGCCCTGAGGCAGTCGGCAACAGGGGAGGCCAACAAGAGGTCACCCCAAAAGCAAGGAGAAGCCGGGAGCGCGCTGTGCGTGCAGGCACCGGGACGCTGGCCCTGGGAACCAGAAGACCAGGCGGGTGCGGGGGCCGTGGGAATTTTTTTTTTTTTTTTTTAGAGAGAGAGGGACAGAATCAAAATCAATTTTACTTAGTTTTCCATGTGGCTTTCATTGCTCCGAGACTTCATTGTGTAGGTGGTGCTGGGGTTTGAACTTGTGTCCTTGTGCATGCCAGGCAAGCGCTGGAACCGCTGAGCCACCGCTCCAGCCCCTACACACACACACACACACACATTTTAAAGAGAGAGGAATGGAATGAGAGAAATAGAGAATCAATTTTATTTATTTTTCATCTGGCCTTCGTGTGTACGTGGTGCTGAGGTTCGAACCCGGGTTCTTGTGCAGGCCCGGCAAGCTCTAACCACTGAGTCACTGCTCCAGCCCAGCATTGTGTATTTTACTGAATTCAATGGAATAGAGGTTGATTGTCCTTATCATGACATAATCAGCCCAAATTAAATATTGGAATCCTATCCTAAAAAAGACAAATGGGGGGACTGGAACGGTGGCTCGGCGATTACGGCGCTTGCCTGGCATGCACAAGTACACGGGTTCAAACCCCAGCACCCACATACACAACTGAGTGTCAGAGCAATGAAAGCCATGTGAAAAACTCAATAAAAATTGATTCTCTCTCGCTCTTGCTCTCTCTCTCTCACTGTCCTTCTCTCTTAAAAAAGAAAAAAAAAAAAGACAAACAGGCCAGATATGGTGACTCACGCTTGTAATCCCAGTAACGGGAGGCTGAGGCAGGAGGATTGGGAGTTCAAATCCAGCCTCAGCAATTTAGTGAGGCCTTAAATAACTTAGCGAGACCCTGTGTCCAAATAAAATATAAATAAGGGCTGGGGATGTGGTGCAGTGTTTAAGCAACCTGGATTTAATCCCACATAAAAATAAAACATAAAAAAGGCTGACTTTATTGACCCCTGTAGCTAAAAAGCCTCCAGAGTCTGGCCAGCAGAGACAAATGGGAAATGAAAAATGGAATATGGTCCGTGTGGTTGGATCTGGAAGGTCGCCCAAGAAGGTCAGGTGTTGGGCTTTCAGGCAATGAGTACGGCTCCGACCTCATCGGCGGGTTAATCCACTTGTTGGATTAATCCACTGGAGGCTGGGTGGACGACTGGGTGGTAACTGCAGGAAGCAGGGCCCTGGGGTGTGGCCTCGGGGACTGCGGCGATCCCTGCCCCTTCCTGCCTCTGCTTCCCAGCTGCCCCGGCTGAGTTGCTCTCCTCTGCCGCACCCTCCGCAGGCCCAGAGCAACGGAGCCGGCCAACCTCCGGCTGAGACCTCTGAAACCATGAGCCCAAATAAATGCTTCCTCCTCGAAGCTGTTCTTGAGGGATGCTGTGGTCACAGTGACACAAAGCCGACTACCGCGGTGACCTTCTCCAGGGCGCATCAATTCCATCCAACTCTAGACACCCTGGGGTCGCCCGTGGGCTTGGACGCTGTCTCCCGAGCCATTCCAGTGACATTAGGACAACTCTGACCCTGGGACACGCAGCATGAGGACCTTCCACAAAGGGAAGGTCCCGACACCCACCTGCTGGCCGATTGTCACCACCTCCTTTCCAGGAATCCAACAAGAGACCCTGGTTGGTGACATCAGTGGCTGACAAATACTCATTCACCCCAGGGCTAACGATGCCAAAAAACCAACCCCAAACCCAACAGTAAAATGCCCTCCCTTCAAACACAAAGTTCCCGTTCCGCCGTCCTCTTCTGTCCTGCTGAGGACCGGGGTGCGCAGAAGTCGTGCTTCGAGTGTGGCCTCTGCTTTCGCTCCGCCAGCGACGGTGACCCAGCAGAATTCCGCTTAACAATCAAGCTTGGCCCAGAAAGTCAGGGTGGGCTCAGTCTCAACAGGAGAAGTATCAGATCAATAATTAGTATGATTATTCAGATTAAGTTTTGGAAACTTTTCTGTGTCGAGGGCCAGAAGTGCCAGATAATAAACATTTCAGGCTTTTATGAGCCTACGTTGTACTAAGAACCATTTACAAGCAGAGAGTTACTTTCAACTCAGGGTCACAGAAAGTCAGACTCAGCCCTTGGACGGTGGGCCGCCTTTTTTTGGAACGAGGGTGTCACCAAGAAATGAACCCGGGCGCTATACCACTCAGCCACATCCCCAGCCCTATTTATATTTGATTTCAAGACAGGGACTTACTAAGTTGCTAAGTTGCTGAGCCTGGCCTTGAACCTGCAGTTCTCCCGTCTCAGCCTCCTGGACCACGGGGATTACAGGTGAGCATCCTTGTGCCCAGCACACTGTGGGGTTTTGACTCCTGTTCTAGACAGACGTGGAAAAGACATTTACAAAATCCAGCGTCCATTCGTAATTAAACCATCGACAGCTACAAATAGCGGGGGCGACTTCCTTAACTGACCTATCTTAAATTGAAAGCAAAACTCCTTATTTCTTTTTTTTAAGAAAGAGGGGACAGTGAGAGAGAGACAGAGAAAGAGAGAATCAATTTTTATTTAGTTTTTCAAGTAATCTTCATTACTCAGACACTTCGTTGTGTACGTGGGTGCTGGGGTTTGAACTCACGTACTCACGCATGCCAGGCAACCGCTGTAACCACCAAGCCACCACTCCAGCCTCAGCAAAAGTCCTTCTTAATGTTTAAACACAAATAGAGATATTACCAGTATTATTTTAAATTGCCCTAGAAGGTCTAGTCAACACAATAAGGCAAGAAAAGTAAAAGTTTTTTGAAACTTATAAGTGATTAATTATATATGTAGATATTTTTCAACTGCATAATTACTGGAAGTATAACATTCCAGTAAAATAAATCAAGTAGAGTTAAATAAATTTAAATAAATTTATAAATGTATTTGAAAAAACTCCCCAAACTATAAAATATCCAGGAATAATCTTTTCAAGTAATGTACGTGAAAAACCAGGCACGGGGGCACGTTCCTGTTATCCCAGCAGCTTGGGAGGCTGAGGCAGGAGGATCACAAGTTCGAGGCCAGCCTCAACCACTTAGCAAGGCCCTGTCTCAAACTTTAAAAAATAAAAAAGGACTGGGGATGTGGTTCAGATGTTATGCACCCCTGGGTTCAATTCCTGATTTAAAAAAAAGAGAGAGACAGAGAGAGAAAGAGAGAATCTTGGCTCAAACTGTCTTCAGGAAACTGAAAACTCCAGACTTGGCTGGATCCAGGCATTTAAAGATCATGAGAAAAAAAAATTTTTTTTTGGTCCTCCTGAGCAGGACACGTTCTCAGGCAAGGTGGCCGCATTCCTCCAACGTCTCCAATGTAAAGAGCTTCTCCCTCGTGATGCTTCCATCAGACGTCCCGGAATTTCGTCTCACAGCCTCGGTCCTCTGACCATCCTTGAACCTGTCACCATGGCAACGGTAGGAAAGAGAGGGTTCTGACCTGCTAAGCCCAGGTGATGTGTTTTCCTCTCCACCTGCGGGAAGACATCCCCACCTGTACCACAAAGACTAAGAGTGGACAGCAAGTGATTCTCTGTGAGAAAATCAACTTGCCACGACCAAAAAGAAAGGAAAATTAACCTTAAGGAAAATATCATGGGCTGGAGCGGTGGCTCAGTGGTTAGGGCGCTTGCCCAGCCTGTGTGAGTACGAGAATTCGAACCCCAGCACCCCGCACGCAGCGAAGTGTCGGAGCAATGAAAGCCACGCAAAAAACTCAATGAAAATTGATGCTCTCTCTCTCTCTCTCTCTCTCTCTCTGTCTTTCTCTCTTCAAAAAAAAATATCAAGAGAACACAGGTTCAACATGTGGGCTGTTTCTCTCTTAGGAGACATGGGGTGCTTTAAATATGCGCATCTTATTTTCATCTCCACTCCAGTGCCTGTCAGACTGGGAACCTGAGGGGAAAGACTTCCTGGATTCTCTGCCACATCCTTTGCTCAAAATAGTTTCTGTCAGAGAACATAATCAGTAAGTGGTGAATAGATGTGCTCAGGTCAGGCTAGACTATGTTGTAATAGACGAGACCAGACCAGCTAAGAATGCACCAGCCCAGCCCGGAGTACAGAATAGATGAGCTGAGGCTAGACCAGACCAGAGGAGAGGACGATAGACCAGACCAGCTAAGAATGCACCAGCCCAGCCCAGAGTACAGTTGAATAGATGAGCTGAGGCTAGACCAGACCAGAATAGATGAGGCTAGACCACACCAGAATAGATGAGGATAGACCACAGCAAACCACAGTGACCAGAACAGATCAAAGCCAGACAGATTAGTCCCTCCGCTCATCGCTCAGGGTCTACTGTGAGTTGCAGGTTCTCGGGGGCTCATACGCTGTAAGTTGCTTATTCAAGAGGTTAGAATTGCACTGGAGAGGTCACTGAGGGGTAGAGCGCTTTCCTGGCATGTGTGAGGATGTGGGTTCAAACCCCAGCACCACATATACAACTAAGTGTTGGGAAAACAAAAATCAGATTTAAAAAGTAAATAAAAATTGACTCTCTCTTTAAAAAGACAAATTTTTAAAAATTTAGAACCTGTCACACATGGATCCAACCCACAAATTAGATCATTTGACCCACATGCTGCTGTTATCTTTATCACTACTATTGGACAAGGACTAATGTTTAAAATTAGAATTTAACTCTAAATCTAGGTTTCTAGATTCTTAAAAAGCAGGAAGGCGTAGAAAATCTGAGCCCGTATTTCCCCACGGAGATCATCAGCCTCCGTCGGCAGATGCTCCTTGGACCCTCTGATGAGACCCTGCTCTCCGTTGGAGCCCAGCCCTGCTGTTCTTACCGCGTGGGAGCAGCCAAGTTCACAGGCGCTTCCTGCAGCCCAGCGGGCTTCCTGCGGAGGGCAAAACATTGATGACGGACCTAGTGACTCTCAGTTCCTGCGCATCATTTCAACCCCGCTGGGGAACATTCCTTTTCCTACCGCAAAGCAAATGGGCAACACAGACACGGGCAAAAGAGGAAGACCCGGGAAAGACTGAGCCTGGAATCCGGGATCAAAGGCACCAGGAATAGGTTCGGTATCCAGGGCAGGCTCAGGGCTCCCGGTCCCACATCTCTGATAAGGAGGAGACGGACACGAGCAGTGGCAACGTGAGGTTAAGAGAAGAATTCTGGGGCTGGAGCGGTGGCCCAGTGGTTACAGCGCTTGCCCAGCATGCGCGAGTACACGGGTTCAAACCCCAGCACCCATGCACCCATCTAAGTGTCAAAGCAACGAAAGCCACGTGAAAAACTCAGTAAAAATGGATTCTGTCTCTCTCTCCTCTCTCTCACTGTCCTTCTCTCTTAAAGAGAGAGAGAGAGAGAGAGAGAGAACAATTCTGTGACGGGGGCCCACTGGGCTGACCCCCACGTGCACTATTTAAAAAAAAAACAAAACCAATTCACCTGCACCCTGGTTGGTTATGTGGACAGCATGCGTCACGTTCCTCGGCCAAAAATCTGTTATCTGCAGGAGAAATGCAGCCCGAAATGTCAATCAGAAGAACACAGACCAGCTCCCAGAACTCAGGGCGATAAGGACACTTCTCCCTGATCGTGGAATCGGTAAGAACAGGTTCCAACCAGAACCAGTCAGTCTGGGCCAATCGTCTTGAGCAATGCACACTTGAAAGTCTGTCAGTCAAGGGTCAAGAGGTGAACCCGGGCAGGGCTCTCTGGAAACGTCCTTGGGACCCCCCAATAAAACTGCTGAGCGGAGTCAGATGCGGTGGTACGCACCTATAATCTCTGCACTCTGGGAGGCTGAGCCAGGAGGATTTCAAGTTGGAGGCCAGCCTCAGTAACTTAGCAAGGCCTTAAGCAACTTAGTGAGAGCCTGCCTCAAAATACAAAATAAAAAGGGCTGGGGATGTGGCTCAGTAGTTAAGCATCCCTGGTACCCATGAATAAATAAAAAGTCAAGAACATTAATTTTAAGAAAAGGCATAAAAAAGGGAGAGACTGGGGCTGGAGCGGTGGCTCAGTGGTAGAGCACTTGCCTGGCATGTGGAGGACACAGGTTCAAACCCCAGCACCACGTACACAACGAAGTCTCGAAGCAACAAAGACCGCCTGAAAAACTAAATAAAATTGATTCTCTCTCCTCTCTCTCTCTATCCCTCTCTTTATTAAAAAGAAAGAAAGAAAAGAAAGAAAGAATTCAATTGGAGGGGCTGGAGCTCAGCAGTTGAAACACACACTTACCTGGCAAGGTCTTGGGTCCAAACTCTAACACCACACACAAAACTAAGCACTGGACGCAGAGGCCAGATGGAAAAATAAATAAAAATTGATTCTCTCCTTCTCTTTCTCACTCTCTCCCTCTGTCTGAAAAGAAGAAGAAGAGGAAGAAGAATTCAGTTGGATCAAGTCAGCAGAGGCCAAGGCAGCCGAGAGCTCCCAGGGCCGTCAGAACTAGAAAACCCATTACCTTGCTGTCAGTCAAAGTCAGCGGATGGGCCTGGCCGGATCTCTCTAGAAAATGTCTCTGGAATCCCCAGTCACAGTGGACTGCAGGCCAGGCACCTTGTCTCTCTGCTCTCCGAGGACCCCTCTGTCCCTGGAGACTGTCCCCTTGCCCCTTCCTATCCCTTCGATGAACCCCTTCCTCTTGCTCTGAGCCACAGAGCTGAAATCCTTCTGACGGGATTGCAAGAATCGAGTAGGGGCCCGGGGGTCTCTGAACTGCCTCCACTTCCCCAGAAGACCCCAGCTCCACGGCATCATGGTGAGGACCCAGGCCTCCACCACATGCAGCCCTTTGAACTTGGACTTCAGAACTGTGAGGAATCCGTCTTTTTTCCTTATAAGTAATCCGGCCTCTGGTTTATCTGCTTCAGCAGCAGAAAAGGGCAAAGAATCTCTCTCTCAGGCCTCCGTTCATTTGAGCACTGTCCCGGGGCAAGGTCATGAGAGCCAATGTGTGATTTTAAATTTCCTGGTAGCCCCATATTTACAAATTAAAAAGGGGGACTCGGGCGGTGGCTCAGCGGTTACGGTGCTTGCCTGGCGTGGGTTCGAACCCCAGCACCACACGCACAACGAAGTGACAGAGCAATGAAAGCCACAGGAAAAAAACTAAATAAAATTTGATTCTCTCTCTTTCCCAAGGTCCCTCTCTCTTAAAAAAAAAAAGGTAAAAAGGCACAGTTGAAATTTCTTTTCATTTTTCTTTAAAGAGAGAGGGACAGAGGAGAGAGAGAGAGAATCAATTCGTTTTTCTTGTGACTTTTGTTGCTGTGACACTTTGTTGTGTAGGTGGTGCTGGGGTTCGAACCCGCGTCCTCGCGCGTGCCAGGCGAGCGCCCTAACCGCTGAGCCACCGCTCCAGCCCTGTTCCCATGTTCTGATGACCCTTAAAGAGAGCTGAGCTATCTCACGATGAAAGATCCTTTACGTTGGGTTGGTGGCACCGCATCTTGGAAGCCAGCTCACAGGACCCTGGCTGGGTTTCCTGGGCTTGGTGGCCATGCATGTGGGGTTGGTGGCAGGGCTGACCCCATTTGTGTGCCCAGAAGATCCTGGAGGGGCACCAGCTATGAGCAGTTCATGAATCACCTAGAAACGGTCCTAGTGGGGCGCAGGGGCCACTCCAGGAGTGTGGCTTCTGCTGCTTCCTTTACTGCTCCTCCAGCGCCAGCAAGGACTCCTTGCCCCTGAGCTGCATCCAGCCCCATCCTTCTTTCCTTTGTCTTCCTCCTGCCTCTTCTGGGGGGCAGAGTCTGGAATCCAGGTCTCCTTTGAGGAGCTGCGGGCTGGCTGGCTGGGGCGGTGCCCGTCCTCCTCCCGACAGGTGCCCGCATTTGCATGCAATGACCGCCTGCTACCTGGGTTTAAGCTTCCACCCTCTGCTTTCTCCCTCCTGGAAGTTGTTCCTTTTCCTTAAAGGGACAGCACCCATTTCTTCCTTCTCTGAAATAAGGGAATGTTATTTTCTGGGAAAAGGACATGGGATTTCCTTAAGGGTGTGGGGTGGCTATAAACAGGACCCGTGATCCTGATCCTGAGCCCCTCCTAGCTTTTTCTGTTTTGAACTTCCCTGTGGAGAAAGTGAGGTGCCCGGCTGCTCTCGGGGTGAGAGCCACCCTGGGCAGGCTGCCTGGGGGCCTGGGTTTATTTGCAGGCAGATGGAGCCCCCCGGGTGACAGCCTGAAGCCCAGGCTGCAGATTCAGTCCCAGATTCCAAAACCTCCAAAGGAGCTAAGGACCTGCAAGCTGAGGGCCAGGCAGGTAGAGAGGCAAGGTCACCTCCGCACACCTTAGGAATGCAAGCTTTGACCCCAGCTCCAACCCCCAAATCTATAACACAACACCCACTTTAAACCAAAGCAGTCCTAGGCAGGGGGCCTCGCTCCAGGAGAGCTAGGCAGGCAGCTCCCCTTCCCCCAAACACCGAGAAGAGAAGCAGGAAAACAATTCTAATCCACGGGGCCTGCGGAGAAGCCAGAGTGAGATGCCACATCTCAGCCCTGCCTGCCTCCGAGGGAGCTGAAATAGGGGAAGAATCCACCCCGCACGGAGGAGCTTTGTGTCACCAGCAATCTTGGACAAACTGTGACCTGGATGATCATTATCTCCCCCACCCCCTTCCCCCCACCCTGTTCTACCTGGTGGCTCTGAGAAGTCCTTGGAGGGAGGCCCTGCCACCTGGGGATGGGGACAATGTCCTCTTGTTTATCTGCCAGACCTGTGATCCTGGGCAGGGTGAGGGCTGGAGACTTCCAGGCACCACCACCCGGGGTTCTGAGGCTGTAAAAGCCGATCGAATATCTCTGCAAAGCTTGTCTCAGCCCCCAGAAGGAGGGACGAGATAGGTTAGGTAAATTTAGGGCTGATAAATCTTGTATCAATAGCTTCTCAATGAACACTCGTTAAATGATTAACACACCTGGGTGCAGAACCGAGCAGAGTTGTGACCCAAAGTTGAAGGTGACAGGGGAGACAGATGCAAGGTGAAGGCAGAAAAGCCCATGCACCCCACTTTTCATTCACCACTGGGCAAGTGCAGGTCTAAGTCAAGAATCAGCGCTTTGGGGGCTGGAGCGGTGGCTCAGCGGCGGAGCATTTGCCTGGCATATGCAAGGACCTGGGTTCGATCCCCAGCACCACATACGTAAATAAATAAAGGAAAAAAAAAACAGATGAAAAAGAAAATAACTCTCTCTCTCTTATTATAATAATAATAATCAATGCTTTAGCCAAACCGTTAAAATAAAAATCTTTATTGCGTATTGCAGGTGCCAATCAGAAAAAGGACTGGATCTTTGAATAAGTTCCTACTGATGCGGGGTTTGGGGATGAGGCGGACTCTCTGCTCTGCTGTGGATGAAGTTTGGGCCGACTGCAGAATTCTGTAGCCACAGGAGCCCACTTTCAGTGTTTGCAGCTATTCCCAGTTCACGCTGGGCATTTGGGCTGCAAATCTCTGCAGCTGAAATAGTGTTAGGAGCCGCCCAGCTCAGAGCTGGGTTTCCCTGCTGCTCTTGAGTGGTGAGCTGCGGCTCTTGGTGTGGAAGTTCGCCCTGGGAATTCGGTGCCATCCTTCTTCTGGGTTCTTGTCTCCCGAATTTGAAGCTATTGGGGGCTGGAGCGGTGGCTCAGCGGTTACTGCGCTTGCCTGGCATGAGCAAGAACACGGGTTCAAACCCCAGCACCCATGTACGCAGCTAAGTGTCGGAGCAAAGAAAGCCTCGGAAAAACTCAATAAAAAATGATCTCTCTCTCTCTCTCTCACTGTCCTTCTCTTTTTATAAAAAAGAAAAGTGTTAATAGGAAACTGTACCTGTTTGAAAGTCTTAAGCGATCGCTGAAACTGGTTAAAGAAGCAACTCGTTTGAGGATGTCACTGCTGATGTTCTAGTCTTGCGACTAAAGACACATGGACGTCTGAGAATTAAAATTTAAGCTTTCGTCTGCGTGTTACATAATTCAAGGCAGAAAATTTAACCAACAAGTGTTGTCTTTTTAAACCTGGCTTCTATTTTTTTGAGGATTTATCGTTAATGAGCGCATTTGTACATCAGTCTTTGGTGATCGCTGATGCTGCTTCTCTTGGTAATTTCATTTCATATTTTCCTTTAACGGCTGCCTGGTCATGTTGGCGGAAGTCCTATTTTAACAGAAAAACCTGAGTTAAGACCTGATCCGCTGCAGGACAGATGAGAGCGAACGCTGACTTCTGTTGCAGTTTTTAAACAATGGGGGTTACCGTAAAACTGTGGACGTTAAAGTTAAAACCCAGCACTTAAGACTGGCCAACCTGGCCTTCTGGCTGTTTAACACCAAATCAAGGAGACTAAAGTTGAGATAGTTGAAGGATTAAGGAAAATAGTCAATATTTTGGCCCTTGCCGTGTTTGGTCATCCAGAACTCGGGGGACAACGGGACTTCTGTGCGGGTTTGGCAGCTCTGGGTGACATGACCTCCTGCTCAGAGGGATCAAGTGACCCAACCGGTGGGGTGGACGCTCTGCAAAGAGGACGAGCTCTCAAGGGCAGTGTCCCAGACCCCAGATGCTTCCAAGCAAAGCCGCACGTGGTCAGCAGGACCCTGATCCACCCTGGCGGATGGCACAACCGGCAAATCTCAGCTGACTCCTAGAAATAGACAGGAACGAGATCAGCGCTGGCCAAGTTGGTCTTCAACACCGAGCAGGAGAATGGAACCAAAGCTCAGTCCTCCAGGGACAGTTAGTAGAATCAATGGCACTTTTTTTTTTAAGAGAGAAGGACACAGAGAGAGAAAGAGAGAATCCATTTTTGTTGAGTTTTTCACGTGGCTTTCGTTGCTGTGACACTTGGTTGTGTGCGTGGTGCTGGGGTTTGAACCCGTGTCCTCGCGTGTGCCAGGCAAGCGCCGTAACCGCCGAGCCACCGCTCCAGCCCCGACAATGACTCTTTTTAAACCTCACTTGAGGGGTGTTCTTGTTCTCAAAAGTAAATAAAACTGGGAGGTCACACAGCCAAAGAAATATCTCTACCAGGCAGAAGAAACGCTAAAAAGTGAACGGTTTCAGAGAAGCAGATGGGAATACGCTCAGGGACACCTAAGTTTCCAAACACTTTGCTGAAGTCCTACGTGGCCCCCACTCAGGATTTAAAGTCACCGTCGTCGTACTTTCAGGGAGTGGCTAATACTGATTGCTCTTGGGCTACTCACGAAACAGTGCTTTGCTGTCTTGTTCATGACCTTAGCATTGCTCCCTGCCTGGTGAATGCCTCGTCCAGTCCCTTGTCACCGGCCACTGAGCTGCCCCGACCAGCAAGATGCCGTCACACGTGAAATCCACCACCACGCCCGCTTCCGCTGGGACCCTTTCAGACAGGCCTCTGGGGACGGGTCCCTGACCGCCGTTCTTTCTCAGTGCCCCTTGAAGCTGGAAGTGACCAGAAGGGTCATCACCCCTTTCCATAACAGCAGTTAGGGTCCTTCTTCAGAGTGGGGAACGAGACCGTTTAGGAGACGTGGCAAGATGGCCTAGTCAGGACCCTGGGCCCCACAGCTTGCAGCTGGCAGTAGAGAGTGGGTAACAGGCCAGCTCAGCGCCTGCACATGCAGATGACCACGGGGCTCAGCGGCGGTGGCAACTCCTTTGTCCCAGAGGTGGGAAATCCAAGTAGCGAGGGTGGATGCAGATGGGAGCTAGGGAAGATCGATACCTGTTTTGCATAAATTATTTCTTATTCTCAATTTTTAAAAATTATTAGTTCAACATGGACTTACATATTGGAGGGAATTGTTGGTACGTATTCGTGCGTACGTGGATACTGACCTAGTGACAGAGTAATTGAGGTGGATTCTACACCAGGGTCTACCCGTCTTCATCCATAGATTATTAAATAAAAAAAAAAGAGAGAGACAGAGAGAGAGAGGGACAGTGAGACAGAGAGGGAGAAACAATTTTTATGTGGTTTTTCAAGTGGCCTTTGTTGCTCTGAGACTTCCTGTGGACGTGGTGCTGGGGTTTGAACCCGTGTCCTCGCGCATGCAGGGCAAGCGCGGTAACCATTGAGCCACCGCTCCAGCTCCATCCAGAGATTTTATTTTTTAAAGAGAGAGAGAAAATCAATTTTTATTGAGTTTTTCACGTGGCTTTTGTTGCTCCGACACTTAGCCGTGTATTTGGTGCATGGGGTTTGAACCCGGGTCCTTGCGCAAGCCGGGCAAGGGAAGCAACCGCTGAGCCACCGCTCCAGCCCCGCCATCCATAGATTTTTAACCAATGGTTTCAGTGCTTAGTTTCAATGCCTGCTTTACATAGTTTAATCAATGATGTTGGTGCATTTCTCAAGGTCTGCCTTACACGAATCTGAATCAAGGCTCAGACTCAAACCCATACAAACCCCTGGCCTAACACACATCGGACGGTGTCCTGCGTCCAGGTGCCTCTGCCTTGGGGAGTCTCTGCTCTCCTTCCTTAATAAACCCTACTCCTTTTCCTCCTCCCTTCCTTGGTTGCCTGTGGATTTTATTCTTCAAATTTGCAAGAAAAGAACCCAGAAGAAGATTGGCACCGAATTCCCAGCTCTGAGCTGGGGAGCCCCTAACACTATCTCTGCTGCACAGATCTGCAATGGGCTCCAGTGGCCGCAGAATTCTGCAGTGAGACCAAACTTCATCCCCAGCAGAGCAGAGAATCCGGCCTCATCCCCAAACCCCGCATCAGTCCAACACCCAGAAACAAGGCTAAGCAGCCCCGGGAGGGAGCCCTGGACATGGAACAGAGCACGGGGAGGGAGCTGAGGCTGAGTCACGTTGATCCCACGCTGGTTACGCGTAGGAGGGGTCCGGCTAACACGGAAGGGGACAGCTCTGTGATTCCACAGTGCATGTGACCCGTCCTACGTGATCCTGGCCTGGTGGCACCCGGATGATCATGACAGTATTAGAGCTAAGATTGTCACGCGCGCTCAGGAACACGAACCGGCGTTGTATGGTTAGCAAATTCACCTCCTGCGTCCGTCTGCCCCTCCACCCTCCGACCCCTGACCCGTCAACATCTCAGCAATGTTTCCAAGCGTCTGATGACCCTGCACGGTAACAGGACGCTTGCCGTGTCCACAGACCAAATGCCACCACGCCCCGTTCTTATTTGCCTAAGGAAACACTTTCTGAAGAATAGTAGTCCATGCAGGGACGAAATATGGAAGAATCAAGAGACTAGGGTGATTCTGGTTTGAGAACAAACGCCTGTCGTATTGTTACTTTATATGCATTTACGATTGCACAATAACTCAACTCCTTAATAAAGAAATTTTTTTTTAAAAGAATAGCGGTCCAGGGGCTGGAGCGCTTGCCTGGCATGCGTAAGAACCAGGCTCCAACCCCAGCATCACATGCACAGCTAAATGCTGGAGAAACAAGACCTGAGGACAAGATAAATAAAATTGATTCTCTTTCTCTCTTTTTAAAGAAGAATAGTGGTCCAGAAATCCCCACTTCAGTATATTCAGCATCATTTGCTAGAATCTATGAACCAAAGTGCATCTCTGTTGAAGGAGAATACATTCATCCGAATCCACTTGAAATTGTTACAAAGCTGGGGACTTCAGGGAAACTGAGGCAGTGCCAAGACCCCACCTCCAAACCCTGATTCTCAGGATGAAGTGAGAAAGATTTCAGACATCGCTCAGAGAAACAGGCCTCAGTTTATTGAAGGGATTGGAAAAGGGAACGGGGACTCTCAAGGGAGAGAGTGGGTCCTATCGGAGAGCTGAGGGACCATGTGCCGCTCCTGGACTGCAGATTTATTAGGGTTCCAGAGAAGTTTCCAGAGTCCTACTCAGGTCCACCTCTTGACTTTTTTTTTTTCTTTTTCCTTTTTTGGTGCTGGGGATTAAACCCAAGGACACTTCACTGAGCCACATCTCCAGTCCTTTCTATTTCTTTATTTGGATTCAGGGTATCACTCAGTTGCTTAGGATCTTGTTAAGTTGCTGAGGCTGGCCTCCAACTTGCGATCCTCCTGCCTCAGTCTCCTGAGCCACTGGGATTACAAGTGTGAGCTACCGGGCCCAACTTCCACCTCTTGAGTTTTGACTGACACCAAGGTGACATCAGACTTTCCAGTCCTCACTGCCATGACAACTCTAGGTCACTTTGGCCCACAGTGACAGGTTCTAATTGGATTCTTGACCATACATTCTTACAGATTTTCTGGGTGGGAGGAACTATCCTTATCTCCCTGAGTTTCAGGATCTGATCACAGAACTTCAGGGTAACTTGTGTTCTTCTTGTGACATTGTTTGGACCCCACATCTCTCCTGCAGATAACAGGTAGTTTGCTGAGGAATGTGACAAAGCCTGTTCCTAGGCCAGGCGGGGAAATAGCTTCTTGGAAAAGAAAGCGTGTGGGGTCAGCACAGTGGGCCCATTTTCTAGAATTATTCTCCTAATCTCGTGTTCCCAACATTCCCATCTGTCTGTCCCCTGTACCATAGTGCAGTGTCTTCCCACGCTGCCCTGAGTGCCCAGCCCGAAGCCAGGGGACAGGGAAGGTGGCAAGAGCCCCTCCGCTAGGGTAGAGGTCCCTGCTCCGCAGCCACCCGCAGCGGGTTCTGCGCATGGGGGCTCCTCTGCAACTCTGTTGCAATTCTGCTCAAATCAGCCTTAGCCCTGCAATTCTGTAGCGTGGGACACACAGTCGCAACGTGTGTTACCACATAGGGCAGGGGAACCGCAGAGGGCGCAGCTTTGGGTACAATCTGCTGGTTCAGTGCCAGCAGGAATAAAATGTGGCCTGGCCTCATCCCTCTGTGCAAGAATCCTGCAACAGGAAGAAGAGGGCTCCCAGGGCTGCTGCCCCGACGTTGCTCCATGCTGCCCAGTTTGGTTGGGGTCCAGCCCCACACACTCAACCCCTTCTAGTCCCGGCTCCTCTCAAAACCAGAGCTCCTGATTTTGCACCTTGGTTGCTGACTTCTTCCCTTCTGGTCCAACCCCAGTCTGGCATTTCCAGAGTCTGACAGGGGATTGGGATGTTCGCATCTTTGAAGGGAGGTTCAGAAAGGACTCCGAGAAGCAAGGAAAGGAAGGAAGGAGGGTGGAGCAGGAGAGAAGCTGGGCAGAGATGCAGACGCCGCTGGTCACTGGAACTTCGCCTAGGATCTCTGGACTAAGAAGGAAATCACAGAGCTGTTCCTACCTTAGGGGCACCATGTGCACCCTGCGTTGATGTCTGACTGGCAGCCAGATGCAGTGAGGCATTCCTGAAAGCCCAGCGGCTTAGGAGGCAGAGACAGGAGGATCGCAAGTTTGAGGCCAGCCTCAGTAAAATAGCAAGGAAGCAACTTAGCAATGCCCTGTCTCAAAAATAAAAAAATACAAAGGATTGGGGATGCGGTTCTGTTGTTAAGTACCCCTGGATTCAATCCTTGGTACCAAAAAATTACTATTAATAATAATAATATTAATAACAATAACAATATAAACCGGCAATCACCAAAAGGTGCCTTCCTTCCTTCCTCTGCTAATCCACCCTGAAGTCTCTTTCTGTGATGAAGGGACCCACAGGACACACCCAGTCTATAGAATGATGTTTGTATGGCCCACTTTGTGTTTGTAAAAACTTGAGCAAGTTGGTTGACATGTTAAATATGATGTTTTCATAGAAAAATTGGAAGTCGCATTTCTTTACGCAAATCCTGAGACCTAGCCACACTGGGCTGGCCTTCCTGCCTGATCACAGTGGCCTGGACATGAGCAGCTGTCGATTCCATCAGCGGGGCCATGTGATGAGTGTGCCCCAGTCTCTGCTGGGCCCTATCGTCACTTCTGACCGCTTCACCCACCCTCCTACCCACTGACTTCTGCAGGCATTTCCATTTCCACATCCTCGACTCATGAATCATCTCCGGTTTCGTTTGCTGGTTTGGGTTTGGTTTTTTGTTGTTATTGTTGAACCAGGGATTGAACCCAGGGGTGCTTAACTAAGGAGCCACATCCCCAGCCCTTTTTATGATATTATTTTGAAACAGGGTCTCACTAAGTTGCTTAGGGCCTTGCTGAATTTCTGAGGCTGGCCTCCAACATCCAATCCTCCTGCCTCAGCCTCCTGGGCCACTGGGATTACAGGTGTGCACCATCATGCCCGGCTCTATTCTTTTTATGACAGGGGAGACGGTACTGGGGATTGAACCCAGAGGCACTTTACCACTGAACTACATTGATTATTGTACAATTGATTGTTGTAAAATCATAAACGTGTATAAACTAACAATATGATATGCATTTGATCCTAAACCATAGTTATACCCAAATCAGTCACAGGCAAGTCTCTTGATTCTTCTATATTGTGCCTCTCTAACAGATATAAATGTGTGTGTGTGAATTTTCCAGAGTGAAATGATTGCGTATATATTCTTTGGCTTCTCAGGAGGAGTACAGACTGTTACCACGTTGATCCTCTCCCTAGATCCCTCCCTGCTTTCCTCCCTCTCCCATCCGCAATTCTCCCCTCCGTCTTCCCCCACATGTGTATGGTTCCCCTAGGTTACGTGTTGGAGGCCCTTGGTGGGTCCAATACACGAGTTTGAGTCCCTTTCACCGAAGCCTGGGTTCAGCTCCAGCCTCCACAAATGGGGGAGAGCATTCGGCCCTTGAGTCTCTGGGTTTGGCTGACTTTGCTCAGCATGGTTTCTTCCAATGCCATCCA
>PVKS010023706.1:0-32006 GCA_004027875.1 Aplodontia rufa | reverse complement strand
TTTCTATTCCCCAAAACCAATGCTGAGATCAGAACTGGTGATTCATAATGCCATTTCCCAAAACGCACCTTAAAAAACTGATGAGAAGCCGGAGATATCCTGATCAGTCACGGGGGTGCAATGGAAGCCTTTTGTCTTCAGAACGCCATCTTGAAGAGTCTCTCCTAAAAACTTTTTTAAAAACTTCTTTATAGTTTTCTTTTTATACTTTAGATCTTAAGTTAATTTGAAAATTTATGCTTTTCTACTATTTTCTTAGAGTTTTTTATTTTCCCATATTAGAAAGCATGTGTGTATGTGCTTACTAGTATACAAATGTATTCTATTTTTTATTTTATTGATGTATTTGCATATTTCTGTCAATATCATACTGTTCTGGTTATCAGAACTTTAAGTTCCTAGCTGTTCAAGATATTATTTTTCTTTCACAAATTAATTTCTATGATTTTACATTTATGCTCTCTATAATCACCTGAATCTTTATCAATTTTCTACATGAAGTATACCTTTTTGTTCTAAAATACACACTTAAAAAACCACAAATTAACAGATATGTAGTTAAATCAGTTAATATAATGTGGTTATCCTTGTACCTACCTGAGTTAGGAAACAGATTTTTTAGCTGTCGTCTTAGAATTCAAACATGTGTCCTACCTTGATCCTCTTGATCTGTGATTAAATGCTCCACCACTGAGCTCTGCTTCTTACCCTAATCCTAATGATTTCTGCTTTAGTCAGCTTTTCACTGCTTCCACTTAGCGACCTGACAACAATTTCAGGAGGAAATGTTTATTTTGAGGGCCAATGATTTTGAAGGTCTTTGTCCACAGGAGACCAGCTCCATTCCTCGGGTGAGGGGGATTGTACAGCATGGCAACAGGCATGGCTCCAAAGAGACAAGCAGCTGAAGATGTCACAAGGGGAAGCAAAGCAGAGAGCCAGGTACCATTCTGTACCATGCCAGGTACAGAATACATACCCCAAAGGCACACTCCCAATGACCCACTTCCTCCAGCCACACCCTACCAGCCTGCTCACTGATTGGGTTAAGGTTTTTAGGACCCAATCATTTCACTTCAGCCTTCCTGAATTGTCATGTGAGCTTCTGGGGGACACTTGTCATTCAAACCTGAACAGTCCCAATATTAACGATTATCTTGATATTTTTACTAATCACTTCCTAGAATCTTATTATAGTTTTGTCACTTATGTGTGCATTCCTAAACTACAATCTTAGACATTGTTTGCATATTGGCTATGCCTTCTTTATATGTTTTATTTTTAAATATAGATTGTCTTTCTATTCTTTCTTTAAAATTCATTGCTTGAGGAAAATGTTTCAATCTACCTACAGATTTCCTTTCTGGGTTTTGGTAATTTCGTACTATACTGCTATACTATTCAACACATTCATCTGCCCTCTGATTTCCTGAAAAAAAAAAAAAGCTAGATCCAAAGGCTTGATGGGACTAAGGTTTGATTCCTTTGGTACACCTGGTTTTTTTGATGGTGGTTTTTCATCAAGATGCACGTGATCTCTGGTGCCTCATCCTCTGCTCCTCTCACTTTGTGTCTGTCTCTTCCTCTCCGTCTGGCTTTCCCTCTGTATTTCCATGTTGCTCCATCTCTCATTCTCTCTCATGTCAGTAAACATGGATGCTTAATGCCTTGATTATCAATTCATTAAGGTTTTCAAAATGGTCTTTTATATTCATTTATCAGATAGAAAATTTCGTGAAAAGGTGCTTCTCTTCCTTTACTTTTTAGTGACCCAGTGAAACCCAGTAGTTTATAAGGAAAGCTGGATAGATTCTTAATTATTCTCCTTTATTTACTAATTTACAAGATGTTGATTCCAGTTGTCTTGGTCTTTTTGTCCCTATTATTATAAACTAATTTGTGACCAATTGGCATTATTATCTTATTGAAGCCCAAATTAATCCAATTTTGGCCAGTGAAAACGCTTTCTATTCATATTCTGAGTATTTTTGTTTTTACACTAGTAGTTTCTGGTTGCTTACCTTCTCTCTGCTTTGATAAAATGTTCCAGGTTTATCTTATATATTACTACATTCTAGTATCAGTCATTCTCCAAAAAATCAAATTCTAATTCATTTCAATGGGAAATTTGAGTTTAAGATTAAAATCTAGTTGTTAGGGATTTTGCTTTATCTTGAGATGGTCATTGTTTCTGGGCATTTAAATAAGATTAAAAATGCAGATACAGCTGCAAAATATAGCCCCCCCCAAATATATATGTATACTATATTTGATATGATATTCATATGTGTATGTATGTATACACAAACATATATATTTGTATGTCTTTGAATACAGGCATAGCTAAAAATAATGTAGTTCATGTGCTTCTATTTATATTTTGGATTCAATTTCACTATTACAGGGATTTTTTTAACCTAACTTCTATTTAAAAGCATAGAAGGTGATAGTACTTTCCTGTTTTCCTTATCCTGTGTTTCACGTACAACTGTCTTGGAATAAGAATACTAATATTACCACTCTAAATATGATTATAAAATAGTTATAACTGATTTTAACTCATACTATTCTCATTCCTTGTTCATATATTAGTTGTTCAATATACCTATAATATATGGGCATATAAAATTATGTGCAATATTCTTTTTCTTTTAATTCTCAGTTTTACTTCTAAATGTAATTATAAATATAGTGCTCACCACCAGTGCTTATGCTAATATTTCTCTAGCTATTGATTGCGAGAATTCTCCAAAAATGTTCATGAGAACATTCCTGAGTTCTTCAATGTTTAATAAAAATTTGATTTATGCTGCTGATATTTGAAAGTCAGTTCTGCTGGATACAAAATCCTTGATGTACATATTTTGACATAGAAATTCTTAATTATTATTCTTAATTAATTATGTATATTGTAGACATATGTTATTATTTTCTCTTATGTCATAAACCACTATTGTCAAAGTCTGATGATAACCAATTTTCTCTTCCTTTTAAAACAATTTATCTTTTTAATGGAATTTAAAAATTCCCAGAGGAATTTTTTTCTTTAAAGTCCAATAATTTTACTATAGGAAGACCTTAGTGATAGTAGTCCAAGTCTAAATTGTCAGACACTTGTGTGCTTTTTTACTATGTAGTTTCCAATCTTTGCTTCAAGAAAGTCTTGAAAAAGTCCTAGTACCAAAATAAAACAAAAACAACAAACAAAAATAAAGAGAAGAAAAATTTTAAAAACGAAGGTGTTGAAGAAGAATT
Organism: Aplodontia rufa; assembly: GCA_004027875.1. Taxonomy (NCBI): domain Eukaryota; kingdom Metazoa; phylum Chordata; class Mammalia; order Rodentia; family Aplodontiidae; genus Aplodontia; species Aplodontia rufa. Next base: position 28,751 of record PVKS010023706.1, on the reverse strand, counting down.
TTTGTTTTTTTTTTATTTTTTATGTTCCAATTGCTTGGTTTTTTATTTCAGGATTCTTGTGATCTATATTTTGGATTGTCTTTCCAAGATAACATCTTCAATATTTTCTCCTTTTGATCTCTGTAACTTCCTTCTTATCCTTTTCTTCTTATTTAAAGTATATTTTAAATAAAGTGAAATTCACCTGCTTTTGTGTATAGTCTTGTGGATTTTAAGAAATTCATAAAGTATTATAACCATCACCACAATTAAGAACATTGTACTGTTACCAGTTTGAAGAAATTTAAGTAAATTAGATATAATAATGTATACAAGTTATTACATAACATAATTTTTTTATTTCACATGAGCAAATATATAGGAGTGGGATTTATGACTGATTATAGTAAATAGATATTGAGAAAGTTATTCTGCCACCAGAAAGAATGAGATTAATGTGAACAAAGAAAAAGAAAAGAAATCACTATTGGGGAATGAACTAATGGTATTAAGTTATTATTTCTAATGTCTAGGAGTTTGTCTCTTTAGTTGGTTGTCCAATTGTTGCTTGAATTTTATGAAATAAAATAATGTACCTTAATTAACTCCATCTTGTTCCTTTAGGCAATTTTAAATAATTTTCTTTCTCTTGCAACTGAAGTAAGACCTATGACAATCTTTTATAGGGCCCTTATAGGGAGCTAGGAATGTGCTAAATCTTTTACATAAATTTTATAATTTGCATGGATAATCCAGCTATGTCCATGGCTGGCAATGAAAATTTAAGTCATTATGAAAAAGAATAAGGAGAAAAATGAAAAATAAACAACCCTATATGGAACTGATGTGTTTACTAAAGGTTCATAAGTATGTTGTCAAGCATTACCAATGCATTTTTTGTTTTTGAGAAATAAACTTTTCATTACAAATGACTTTATTGTTTAGTATAAGCATTTTAATGTTGATAAATAGGGTACAAGCCTACTTTTCACAAAATAACAAGTCATATTGCTATGAATTCACATATACATATGCAGATTACTTCTTTGGTGTATATGTTAATAAATGAAATATTCATGAACTGAGGCCTTAAAATGAAAGACTTATCACCATGATGGCTAAAGCACTTTGCTATTTTCATTAGTTCTAACAATATTGAGTTGACATTCCCTGGGGAACATATGCTTAAAATACAAATGATATAAAGGCCCCTAAATATGGCCATGACCTTTATTGAATTATTTAAGATATTTTGATATCCCTTCCTTTTGGGGATACATATTCTTTTTTAAAAATCAGTCCAGATGATATGTGCTGCTTGAGTTGGGAAGAGGAAGAATACAATGGATGAGTTAAAGGCCCCAGGGAAGGCTTCACGGAGTAGGTGGCACTGGATCTGGTCCTTGTAAATTGTTGGTGTCAAGAGACTGTTGGCGGGTCTGGAGCGGTGTCTCAGTGGTATTGAGCTTGCCTGTTATGCTCAAGGACCTGCGTTTGAACCTCAGCACCACATAAACAACTACGAGTCAGAGCAATGAAAACCACATGAAAAAACTAAATAAAGATGATTCTTTCTCTCTCTCACTCTCCCTCTCTGTCTTAAAAAAAAAAAAAAAGAGAGAGGCCATTGGCACTAATTAGAATTAATTTATTAAGTTAAATTAAATTATGTATGTAATGTACTAAACTGGGATTCAGACAATAGATTTGCCTTCAAAAAGTTATTAAATTTCTTCTTCAAAGCAATTTGAACATCACATTGAAATCATCAAATCTGAATGGTTAGATTATTGACTATTTTATTTTATTTTATTTTATAAAGAGAAAGGGACAGTGAGAGAGAGAAAGAGAGAAACAATTTTATTTAGTTTTTCACAAGGCCTTAGTTGCTTCAACACTCAGTTATGTACATGGTGCTGGGGTTTGAACCCAGGTCTTTGTGCTTGCCAGGCAAGCACCGAAACCGCTGAGCCACAGCTCCAGCCCCATTTTTTTTTTAATTTTGCTTTTTTGGATCCTTCCTCCTGCCATTGGTAGAAGGCAACTTCTAAAAAAATTATTCCCCTACAAAATTTATGATTGAATATTATATTATATAGCTAAGATTCTATATTGTATGTTAACTTATAATTCATTGACATAAATTCCACCAAGAGAGTTTTAAAATTTTAATAACCTTTTGGAAAAAATAATGGGTCATTAAAAATGAATATTATTTACCCACCAGAGATCAAAGAATCAATGTGGTCACTTAATAAAATACGTTTTTAGACTTAAAAATGACTCAAATGGCCTTCTAGAGTAATAAAACAATCCCTGACACAAAAAAAGTATATTTTACAGCAGGAAAGATTATCGTGGCATTTAGAAGCAGTAGAAAAAATAATATATAGCATATTTGTAATTGATTACAACAGGACCTCTGACATTTCTGTGTACTGAGGGGCTTGTTAATGAAGCCAAGCCTAAGTAGAGAAGTGCTGCTGATTATTTATGAAATATTTAAGAAATAATGATTCATCCTTGGCATAAATTCTGATAATCTATCTAGGACTTGTTTTGTATGTAGCATTATCAGCCTGATTTGATCCACGTGGATAAGAGACCATTGTAGAAACTTGTGATCACAATTTTATTAAATGATAATGAGATGTTGAAAGACTTACAAAAGATTCTCCCGCCCCCAAGATTGTTTTAATGAAGCAGAAACTACACACATTTTCTAATAGTATTTGTGTGCTTTAATAAATGTGGTATTATATATGTGGTACCATGTTAGTTGAATGATTTTGATCCACTATGTGAATTGTATTCCGTAGCGCAAGAGACCATACAATTTGAAATGATTGTCATTGTGTCATCCTAGATTGACATCCTTAGTCTTCAATACAACAGTGGGTTGCGGGGTGGTCCAAGATTCTGGGCAGATTTTTCTTAGCACACAATATAAAGTCTAATTTCTCTGTATACCATTTTAATAAAATGTTGGGAAACACTGAAAGCATTTATTGAGCAACAATCATGTGAAAGATGTTGACTTATGAGCTAAAAGTCAATTGAAAACAAGATATTTTATGTAATGAATACATAAAGGAAATAGGTAATGAATGAAAGCACAAAGGAGATGCGTAATGAATTCCAAACTCAAAGATTTTTTTTAAAATTTTTGTTCTTTTTTTTGTGGTACTGTGGATTGAACCCAGGACCTCATACATGCTAGGGCAAGTACTCTACTTACTTGCCACTACCAAGTGACCTACACTCTAGCCCTTTCATTATATTTGAATGAATTTATCATTTATTTGAAGCCCCCATTTTCTTTGTGCTGGAAACCAGTCTTGACAGATTGAGGTAATTGCCAGGTTAAGTCTGTATCTTCTATACAAGTGCAGTTAGCTTCAGGCTTCTTTCCTGCTTATTTTCCCTGGGATTATATAAGCTCTTAATATTTTATCTCTGTAACATCGAATGGAGGGAGCATAGTCCTATCTACTGTGTTTGCTTCTGGAATGACTTTCCATCTGCCCTCTTAGAGTCAACAGAGAACATTCATTGTTCTAGGAAGCTCATGTGCAGTAGGTCCCTTATCTCATCATCCTCTCACCTTTTAGGTATGCTATATCTTAGTTTTCACCTAACCTCTGTGTCCCATTGTTCAGGAGAGTTTTTTTTTTTTTTTGATCCCTCTCATATCCTATAGCATTCCAGAAAAGATAGTGTAGTGAGCTTGAATCACTTCTCTGCCTAGACTTGTTTTGCTGTAATTTATACCTAAAGGCCGAGGTTCCCTCTCAACAAGCATCAAACTGCTAGTCTGCCTCTTTCCAGAAATTCAGATATGGAAGGAAACTTTTCTGTCTTCCTATTCTTGGTGTTAGTTGCTATGGATGCCACTTCTCTGGGTGTCAAGACTTCAGTGAAAGAAGGAAGGATCCAGGGACAATAGTTTCATGGAGCTTCTCTCTCCCAGTCCTCTTCAAGTTATTTCTTTCACCTTATGCATGCCCATCAAAAGTTCTGGACAACTGAGGTTATGTGAGCATATTTCTTCCTCTTGCCCTCTGTGGTTTGCAACCTAATTTGGTATTTTTCAAGATGTTTTGATAGAAATCCTCTATGAGAAATATATTTTCATATTAACCTCAGAAATCACACACTAAGAGTTTTACTAATTGCAACAGTTTCTATTCCATTTCATTAGAAAGAAAAATACTGGTCTAGACCCAATAACATGATTAACTGACCTGCTTGTGGGCCTTGAACAGCAGTTTGAAAAAGCAACACTATAAGCCTTTATTCTGAGCCCCTCTCCACTCCTGATATGCAACACCAGGTTTTTAGAAACCCACAGACATTTTCTTTTCTTGTGTAGGTAGGCCTTGCAAATAGAAAGAGTTTTGAGCATAGAACTAAATATGTATGCCATGTGGTTAAAACTCCATTCAAGGGGCTGGAGCGGTGTCTCAGTGGTTACAGTGCTTGCCTGGCATGTGCAAGGACTCAGGTTCCAATCCCAGCACCTCGAACACAACGAAGGTCGGATCAATGAAAGTCATATGTATGAAAAATTAAATAAAATTGATTCTCACCCTTTCTTTCTCTCTTAAAAAAAATCAACTCCATTCAAAAAACCATTTGTGCAGTGGTAAAGTGCTTGCCTAGCATTCATGAGGCTCTAGGTTCAATCCCTAGTACTACCAAATTTTTTTTGAATAATTATTTTGCTGTTCCACTCTCTGCCTTCAGTAATCAATATCTTTAGGTATATGAGTAGAGAAGAGTAAGAAAATGAGAGAAAGAATCTAACAATTTTACCTGCTACAAATAAATCAGACTCAGCAGCATAGAATATTAAAATGCCTTGTATTAATTTTCCTGACTGTGTAGCTCAGAGTGAACATGAATATTCAGAGGGGTTACCTAACTTGTTCAAGGCTACAGAGTTTGTTAGTCAAACTCGAACCCTTGGCTTTTGACTGTCATGTAACCATATATTCCAAGTAACACTTTCCAACTCTTCTTAAAGAAAATTGGTTAATAAAAATATATAGAGTGTATGAAGGTGGGGTGGTATCGATTCATACAATGTACCTAATGATACTTTTTCCCCTGGCCTTAATAAGCCTGAGGTTGAAGTGTTCATTATACATGAAGTTCCCATAAATTTTTTGTTTTCTTTCTCTCTACTTTTCCTTCTTTTCACCATACTTAGGGTGGAGCATGCTGCTTATCCTTTTGTGGAGTCACTATTATGCCTTGGTAGTAAGAAATCTTAATGACTCATGTGCTATAAAACAAACTTTTGAAGACTAAACAGATTCTGACTTCACTCTGTGGCCAGTTTATTCAGTAATATAGTACCATATTCTATTTCAACTCTTCTTAGAAAAAATGTATTTCATATGTACACATGAAAATATCAAGATAGTTCTAATGATCTTTGTCCTCCACACAAAGGACAAAAGGAAAGGAAAGAAATTGTTAGAGTTAGGAGAAAGATTAAGGATCTACATAAGGCATGGGCAAAAAGAAGTTTATTTGAAAAAAATATGTTTCTTAAAAATGTCTTAAGAAAAATGCATAACTCTTTTAGAGAGTGATTATCAATATATGTCAAATATTTTTGAAATAACTATCTGTATTTATCTCAAGAGTTATGTTTAATAACAAAATGCTATATTGATTAGAATTTAAATATCAACAGTAAGATGATGAAGTAGATTCTGATGCTTGTATAAAAGAAATTATTATGCACTCATGAAATATAATACCAATGATCATTGTCCAAGAATATGGAGAACATTTTACTTTCTAGGTTATGTAAAGGACATGTAAAATTATATCATAGTAGGAAATTAAATACATAAAATTAATTGCATAGCAAAATATTAGAAGAAATAGATCAATATGTGTTTAGCTTTGTGAAATGGATTTATGGTGATCATATATTTTCTTCTCTCCTGAATAAAATTTTTCTGTAATTATCATGCATTAAAAATACTGAGAAAAAATAAAAAATGTAAAAGAAGCATTAAGATATGTAAGATTGCTTTAAAATACTGAAAGCAGGAAAAATTATCTGATTTCAAATATTTAAGATCTTTATATTGGCTGGAGCAGTGGTTCAGTGGTTAAAGCGCTTACCTGGCATGCGCAAGGACCCAGGTTGAAATTTAAGCACCACATACACAACTAAATGTCAGAGAAATGAAAAAAGAAATAAAGAAAAAAAGAAATAAAATTGATTCTCTCTCTCTCTTCCCCTCTCAAAAAAGGTTATTTATATTATGTTTGAGTACAGTTGCATTTGAATATAATATTTAAAGGCATTTCATGAGTGGGGAATTAGTACAGTTTTTCAGATGGAATATTCTGGGATGTAAGGTTCATAAATCATAGCCACTATTAATAACACTAAATATGAAAAAGATATAGAATAGAAAGAATATCAATCTTTAAACAACAGGTGGAATTATTATTTAGCATTTTGAGTGGGCCTAGGGTTTTTTTTTATGTCCTACTGCAATTTAAAATTTAGGACTATTGTTATTAGATCCAAAATAGAAGAACAAGTTGAAAAGTGAAGAATAAACGGATAGCTCTTCCAACTCCTTTCTGAGGAAGTTACCTGCAATCAATCCTGCTAGAGTGAGGAGAAATAGAAATAGATCTGCTTTCTTGAATTCACTGACTGCATCCACAGTCCACAGTGCACTAGTTGAAGCAATCTTCCTTTCAAAATATTGATTTCCTATGGAATTGTCATTTGAAATGATGGATCTACAGTTGGGTTGGGACCTAGAGAAAGCTGATGGTTGTGTTTGTGTTGCAGGCATGAATCTTGATGGGCTTTGTCCTCCACACAAAGGACAAAAGGAAAGGAAAGAAATTGGTAGAGTTAGGAGAAAGATTAAGGAAAATACTTTAATCATCTTTCAATTTTACAAAACAACTTCTAATAGTTATGATAATGTTATTTTGAGCCCATAATTTCATCATAGTTGAAGGTTTTTTTAAAATTGATCTTAAAGCCACAGTAGTTGGATTTTTGGTTATTTAATTTTCAACAGAAATGCATAATGTTTTACTTTATGTCCAGTGTATTCATTTTTTTTGTAATTTTCTATTCCCCAGAGGAGGTCTGAAGGCTGATCCTTGGGTCATAATGGTAACAGTCTTTTCCTGGTACGTTCTACTTTCCAGGAAACTTGCAGCCTTGCCTTTAAGAAGGGAGGGCCTGCTTTTTCTTCCCTTTATATCTTAAAGTATTTTAATGTTCTTCCTTTTTTCACACTCTCTCTTCTGTTTCTTCTTTTGTATCATACGAATTTCATCTAACATGGATCTTCTCTTTCTGTAGTATGCCATTGCTTTTTTCTCTCACAATTCAGAACCAGTTATTACCTCTTCCCTTTTATTTACATGTCATTTCCTTCCTTGCTTCTCTATTTTTTACATCAGAAACAGCCAACCTCATTGGTTTAGGGTTCATTAATTAGACTGGTTATTTGCTTGACATGGACCCATTTTCTGTTAACCTAGGTAGACACAAAACATTAATACTTCCTTTTTCCCCTTTGGCTTTAAGAATAGTCCACAATGCAAAGTGTGCACATAAGAGTAAAACTGATGTATTTAAGTGTATGATCTATAAATACATTGTTAATATCTGAATTAATGTTTAATTGTCATCAGTGAATGCAATATTTTTCGTTAATAAGTTTTCCAACAATAAAACTTGTCTCTATTACTATTCCTAGACTATAGTTTTAAACCATTTTGTAGAGAAATTTTTTTCTAAAAGTCATTAATATCACTCCCTATACCAAGTACAATAAATTAAATAATTTTAAGTGATGGAATATGATCACCAAATACTATGTAACAGATGTTATAGTTTGAATGTGAGGTATCCTTCAAAAGCTGGTGTAAGACAGTGTAAGAAGGCTTAGTGGTAAAATGATTGGATTATGAGAGTCTTGACCCAACCAGTGAAGTAATCCCATAATAGGGATTAACTGAGTGATAACTGAAGGCATGTAGGGTATGGCTGGAGAAGGTGGGTCCTGGGGTGTACCTTTGGGGTAAGCATTTTGTATATGGTGAGTGGAGTCTCTCCACTTCCTGATCATCATGTGAACGGCTTCCTTCTTTCACACTTTTCTGTCATGACATTGTGCCTTACCTAAAGTCCTGGAGAAAGGAACTGGCCTATGGACTGATAACTCTAATACTGTGAGCCCCCAAGTAAACTTTTCCTCTTCTAAAATTGTTCTTGTCAGATCTTTTAGTCACAACAGCACAAAAGCTGACTAAAACAACAGGTACTCTTAAGAATTTTTAAATTTATTTTTAATGATACATAAAAACATAAAATTGTGCAAATTAACAGGGTACCATGTAATGTTTTGATATATGTATGCATTGCATAATGTTTAATTCAGGTTAAATGTATCTTTTTCCTCAAATATTTATCATTGTTATGGTCTCAGGAATTTCTGAGACATTGGATAATTCTCTTCTCAGGCTATATGACCATTGATTCTTTGGTATATGAGCACATATAAGCAGAAAAGCACAAATAGGTTCTTTCCCCCTCTCTCTATATTTTGTTTTTAATCTAATTTGAATGAGGAAAAAACATCACATCAAAATTAGCAGAATTTTTTTCTAAGTGGAATAGTCACTGGGTGTTATTTAAAAATTATTATATGAACTTTAATATGTTTTTGACTTCAGCTTTTGCATCTTTTAAGTCTTTATTTTTTATTTTATTTTTTAAAGAGAGAAGGATAGTAGAGAGAGAGAGAAAGAGAGAGAGAATCATTTTTTTAAATCAAGTTTGTACACGGCCCTTGTTTTTCTAACACTTAGTTGTGTATATGGGTGCTGGGGTTTGAACCTGTGTACTCAAGCGTGCCAGGCAAGTGCCGTAACTGCCGAGTCACCACTCCAGCCCCTCTTTTAAGTCTTTAATAAAACATTTTATTTCTTCCTTCAATGTTGGAATTTCATAGATATGAAATATTGGGGCAAGTGGGAAGTTTAATGAATGGGTATATCAACTATCAAAGTGTCCTGAGGATTAAAAGCATACTGTATGACAGTACTGGATACATGATAGTTACCTAGGAATAAAGAGAAGAGAGAAGGGGGAGAGGGGAACATCCCCTCTCTCTCCTCTCTGGGGTAAATTGACCAAAAATTTAGCAGCCACTTCTAGCTTATATGACTAAATTCAATCACAGTTTTCACCACCATTGTCAGGCAAGGAGTAATTTTAATTTCATCTGTTTTGTTTAGGGATACATTCCATATATTTAATGTTTTAGAGAATATACTTAGTTTGGAGGTTGGACTAGGATGTGTGTTGTGTAGATGACTATTAGGTGAAATAAAACATGAAAACATTGACTTGGATGTGTGATATTCTGATTTTGGCAGTCAATTGAATACCTGGAATACCACCAAAAAAGGAGTTTTCTTTCAACAGATTCTTGCTGGTGAAAATCTATCATCATGGCAGCATCTTATTATTGAATAACAGAGTAATATTTGAATAAAGATAACTCTCTCAATTTGGACATGAACATACATCAGAATTCAAGTGCCCATTTCAATTTCTAGTCAATGAAATTTTATTTAATCAATGATCTATAGATTAGGAGCATAAATCAAATAGATTTCAATAGTAAAATAATTCCTACTTTAACAAAATAGCCTAGCATTTTTAAAAGATTCTTTAATATTGTGTTAAAGTTAAAAATAAATAAATGCTTTCTAGTTGTTATGGGCCAGGTTATATGGGCCATGACAAAACAGACTCCATTATACACTAGGACTCCATGTTGGAAAGGGACTGTTTCTCCAATGGGAAAACCCAATCACGTTGCCCACCAACAATTGCTTAGACTAGCACCTTGGCAACCTAGAATAGTAAACATTACTACATTTATTCTTGTACTATTTTTGTGCCATGTACTATAGATAAGAATAATTGTCCAGACATTAATAATCATTCCTTAAATTGTATTCCCTTGGGAACATCTTGACCCACTTCCCTGTTTCTTTACAATTTGGGGATCTCATGATTTTTGTGATGATTTTGAATCATAGTAACAGTCACTTATAAATGATGTAATGACATGCTTCACTTATGATTTTGACCTATAAATGACTTGCTATAACTCTTGAAGGAAGTCAATTGATGTAGACTTGGAGTCTGTCCTTAGCTTGCCAGCTGGTAAAATAAAGCTCCATTTCCTGCTTTGAGCTCAGGTTGGTGATTTATTGTAATCTCGTCTGGAACATAGCCAGGGTTCATCCTTTCACTCCTGGTTTAGCATTGTTCACTGAAGTTCAAATTTAACTGCATTTCTTTTTTTTTTCTTTTCAAAATATTGGTTCTTTTTAGTTATATATAGCAGTAGGATTCATTTTAAAAGGCATGGCATATAATTTGTTCTAATACAGTCTCCAGTATTTCCCCTTTGCCCACCCCTCCTCCCTTCTCCTGAACCCTTCCTTCTACTGATCTTTCTACTATTTACTTGTAATATTTCGTTTTTAAATTCGTGTCTTGTGGATGTACATATGAATATATGTATATATATTCTGTGGTATATATATATGTATATATATATATACTGTGGTATATTCATATATGTACATAGAAAGTTAGGTCAGATTTATTCCTGTTTTTCCCTATCTCATCTGCCACCTTTTCATTCCCTTTTGTCTACTCCACCAATCTTTCCTCTATTCTTTTTTCTTTTTTATCTGCCCACCACCTTATTTTGGATAAACTTCCACATATCAGAGTAAACATTACACCTTAGAATTTTGGGATTGGCTTATTTCACTTAGATAACAGTCTCCAATTCTATCCATTCACTAGCAAATGCCACAAAGTCATTATTCTTTATTCATAAATAATATGCCATCATCTATATACACAAAATTTCCTTACCCATTCATCTGTTGAAGGGCACCTAGATTGGCTCAAAATTTTAACTATGGTGAATTGTGCTTCTACAAACAGTAATATGGCTGCATCACTGTAGTATGCTGATTTTAAATCTTTTGGATATGTACCAAGGAGTGGGGTAGCTGGGTCATATGGTGGGCGGTTCTATTCCTAGGCTTTTTGTAGAATCTCCATATATATCAGTATTTTTCAAGTAGAAATCTGTCCTCTATCAAGACAGTCCTGATAGAGGATATAAATTATTTGACAAATTAAATTCTAATTAGACATAGTACGAAAATGAATCTGATATGCATTTTCTATATATATAGAGAAATATTTTATGTTGGGTCTTTCTGAGCACATGCATTAGTGAAATCAGTGTCATTTGCTAAAACACTCTACTTAGACCATTACATTAATTTTAATAAAGGGTGTAGTTTCCATTTGATGTTGAGAGAAATAGGCTAAGGTTTTCGTTGGCTATTTTTGGCAAATACATATGTACCAATTCTCACTCATCTTTGTTGAGAAAAATTTGAATTCTGATGTTTATTTATATTATTTACCAGTCATTGCTATTTATATTATTAGGCAATGAAATTTCCTATTTAAATTTTGGTATCCTACTTCATGCAAGAATATCTTGCATGAAATTCTTGCATGTAAAAATACTTCTATGCAAGAATAATTTTGAGTTCAGATATTTATGGGCTCTCTCCTGTGGCAAGCAACAACACCTTTTCTAGAGAAAATATTTCAAGGGAAAGAAGTGATAGTATAAGTGAAACATTTGATATTCTTAACACTAAAGCAGATTTAAATTGGGTTTTTAAAAACTGTTGCACACCTAAATTCCTGGAGATGCTTCTTGATAGGCATTATAATTGAGGTGCTGGTGAGTATGACTGAAGTAGCAAGACAATTATTGATAATTTTTGGATCTAAGCCTTTAGCTTATAAATATTGAAAATGTGTTAACATGTATTGATGTTTGGTCATGAACTCTGGAGCACTGATATACATAAAGAAGACACTGAATACATAGTAAGTGAAAAAGGAGCTAAAATTGCTGTTACACTGATGTACTTTCATATGGAATATTTTCTTCATATGAAAAGTATTTTTGGTTGTCAGATATTTGGAAAGAAACTATGGAATCATCTAGTATACAGTTTTGCCAAACTTCAATAATATATGAATAAAAAATTTCAACAAACTTTTGGAGGTCAGTTTGCTAATATTACCTGTGTTATTTTCCAGCTCAGTGTTAGGAATCTATTATGCAGACTGATTTCAATGAACTTTTGGGTGAATATTATTTCAATGAGTTATCAAAAGCTGTTGAAGACCCTCAACTGTCATATGTTTTGCTTTGTATGCAGCAATGAAAGATGTGTGAAAAGAATAATTTGATTTCAGAATATGAAAATTTTTAAGTTGTAGACTCTGTTATAAAATAAGGACTTATCTTTTCCCAAATTAGGAGCACACTAAATGTATAAATAAGGCAGAATTCTTCATCAGCAACAATAACTTCATATATATATATATATATATATATATATATATGAAACTTGCATTTCTTATATCCTCTTGTAGATTAGCTAGTAGAACAATATCAAGCTTTTGATTGTAGAATGAAAGTTTTGACCAAGAACTTGTCTTCCTATTTTTGAAGAGTTCTCTGAGTATGAATTTCTAACAATATGGGTAATCAGAAATTTTGAGAAGAAAAGACTAGTCTTGCAAGATGTCAAGAAAGGGCATGAGCAAGCATTAGACAAAAAGAACACACACAAAAAAGACCCCTAATGGAATGAATACCCAGCTTGTCACAAAAATGCTTAATGATGGAGTAAAGATAAATTTGTCAGTTTCTCATATGTTGAATATTCATCATATAGTCTATGCAGCTGTATCTTAGAAAGCTATTTCCTTTTTTAAAAAAACATAAAGCAGATTACTCTACTGGTTTATTCTTAGGAATTACATTGTATGCCTGACACACCAAAGTGAGATATTGAAAAAACAACATTAAATGATGTTTATTTTGATATTAGAAGTGCATTTTTTTACTGTGTGATCAAACTTGTGGCACATTGGTTACCTGATTTTTTTCTTAAAGTAGGTAAAAGATTATATGAAAATGAGAATTTCTCTAGGTGGTACTGGTAGCATTCCAATTGATATTTGTTGATTGTTAAACTGTGTACTATTTAAGCATATCTGTGCATATACCTTCAGATATAAACATTGTTCCTGATCATTTATTTGTAAAGGAATTGATATTAATTAGTACTCTCATAAAATTCACAGTTTAATACAATGTCTACTCAAATCCTCTTAGACTCAACATGTGTGATTCAAATTTTACAGAGCTGTGTCTTGGAAGTAGCATTAATATCTTATTGGGAGAGCAGGATGAAAACGGCAGCTGGTGGGAGGGCTGCATGTAGAATCTCTCCATGAAGTTGGATGCCAAGGGAAGGAGAAATGCCTTTCTGTGAGGTGGGTGAACAGCAAAATTTCACTGATAATCATTTGTAGACAAACAAGGAAAATTAGAGACTCAGAGGCTTGAATACAATAAGCAAGGAAGAAAAACCACATAGGAGGCAAGCAAGTTCAGCTTTAAGGACCACCACACAGTGGTTGTGCTGCTGGTTTGGCACAGAGAGAGGGAAGAGCACACACAAATACAGGAGGGACAAATTTGCATGGAGAATCCTGGCTTCTGCTCCTTGACTGAGCCCAGAGTCTGCATTAGTGCACGAAACTTAAATGTGCCTACAAACTGGTCACAGAAAGCCAAGGAGATTATCATCTTGAGAAAGTGGACAGTCAGGTAGCTGCTCTGAGAGCTATGAGTTCAGATCAGAGGCTGCCCTAGGTGTGACACCATTGGCCCCTGACCACACTCAGAGCCCTGTGTTCTGATTGCCTCAAGCAACACAAGTTGGGGATGGAGATTACCCCAGGATCTGTGCATTCTGATTGCCTCAGGCCTAGCAAATTCAAGGTTGAGACAGCCCCAGGAGCCATGCATGTTCCAGGCAGGAGTGCCTCCAAGGCCCAACAAGTTTGGTGTGGAGATGGCCCCAGAAGCCATGTGTTCTGACTGCCTCAGGCCCAGCAAGTTTGGGGCAGACACAGTTCCAGGAGCTGAGTGCCTCTCAGGTACCCCAAGTTTGGGGCAGAGATGATTCCAGGAGCCGCAAGCCTTTTGGGCTAGTTTGGGACTTATGACCCACAAGTTCGGGATGGTATCTGTCCCAGGTGCCAGAGTACAGGGTGGCCATGCCTGCAGGATCTGTGAGCTCTTCTTACAGCTTCCCTGGGATCCACAAGATTGCCAGCAGCTGCTGGGTCCGTGGATGATTTGGGACAAGAGTCTGGGCAGGCAGTCACAAAAGCACCCAGGGTCTAAACCCAGGAAATCTGAAAATGGTGTTCATGGTTAGTAGTGGTGGTGAAGGTCTGTATCCCCTCCACATGACAAGAATATTGGGAGAATTCCTAGGAATCTGACTTCCAGCTTAGAACAGCAAAAGCCAGGCCCTCCAGCAAATTCATTCTGGAAGTGCTTTCATCCAGGAGCCAGATGTGATCATCAACCCACTCTGTCTATTTTGACCTCCTCAGTGGAAATAACCCATGATCCTCCCAACTTTCCCTTAAGATGTTGGGTGTTTTTGCTTTGTTTTGCTTTCTGTTTTGTTTCTTTTGCTTTCTTTGTTTTGCTGTGCTTTGTTTTATTTATTTGTTTTGTGTGTGTATTCTTGAAGACCAGCACATTTTGTGTTTCTGCTGTATGGTCTAGTGGCGAGCATCTCTGTTACTCCCTTCTTTGCTATCTTCCGGCAACAGCTGAACATTATTCCTCTCTCTCTCTCACCCTCCCCTAAAGTCATTGCCTCAGACTCTTCCTCTTTCCTTTTTTTTCTTTTTTCTTTTTCTTTTTCCTTTATTAGAATAGCCTACATCATTTCTACTCCCTTGCTGTCCTTGCTCCAAATTCACAAGTTCCTCTCTACCTTCCCATCACATCTTCTTAGCTCTCAAGTCTATTTTTCCTTACCTGGGGAGGTACTATAAATATGAAGTGAATTCCAAACTTGAAAATGGGTGTTTGCTTTTAAACTGGGTATAGTCTGACAGTTATAGCCTGGCAGAAGATAGTTACTAATTCTGCTTCTCCTCTCATAGGAGAATTAATACTGAAACAATTATTGAAGGAAAAAAGTAACCAGTTCAATGCTGTCTATTGTGTGCATTGGCTGTACATATTGATTCTTCCCCCTCATCTCATGAGGTATTGGAAATTGTAAAGGTGAATAATAATTCACAGGTTGGGGAGCTAGCTGTTGAACTGTATTATCCAAATTGTACCCCAGCCCAAATAAGTAAAGACATTAAAAACCCCACAACCCATCAACAAAGTTCCAAAGTGAAATAACCTGTGAGAGATCTCAGGCTGCACTCCCTGACACTAAAAGTGAGGAAAAAGGGAAACAATTCTTTTCAAACCCACAACTCCCTAGCCAAGCATTCCATGGATAGGGACCTCAATAAAAACTTAAAAGAAAGTAACAACAACCTGATTATTAAAATGATCAAAGAATTGAAAGAAGATTTAAGGAAGGAAATGACAGCAATTACAGGAGCTGAAACACCATTTTAATAAAGAATTTGATATGCCAAAAAATGTGATAGACCTCTTAGAACCGAAAAACACAGTCAATTAAATTAAAAGCTCAATGGAAAATATTAATATCAGAGTAAACTCAGTAGAAAAATGGAGCTTCATTTCTTGAAGAAAGAACATCTGACAATGAAGACAGGCTGAGTAATCTTGAATGCACAGATGACAGACAAGAAAAAAAAACTTACTAATCGTGATCAGAATTTCCAAGAAGTATGGGATGAAATCAGAAGATATAACCTGAGAATGATTGGTATAGGAGAGACCGTTCAACAAAATGTGAACAGCATAAAGAATCTTTTCAATGAGATAGTCAAATAAAATTTACCCCGTATCAGAATAGATCCAGATATTCACATTTAAGAGGCCTATATGACACCAAATAGACCTAATCAAGTGAGATATTCACCAAGAAATATCATATTCAAAATGAATAACAAAGAAAATAAGGGAAGAATATTAAAAGTAGTAAGAGAAAAACACCAAGTCACATTCAAAGGCAAACCAATAAGGATCACTGTGGATTTCTAAAATCAGACCGTAAAGGTGAAGAGAGTGTGAAAATAAATTTTTCAAATATTGAAAGAAAATAATTGTCAGCCAAAAATACTATACCCAGCAAAACTCAGCTTCAAATTTGATAGGGAAATAAAAACTTTAAACGGTAAGGAAAAACTATCAACATACGTGAATACAAAATCAGTTCTACAGAGAATACTCAAAGACAAACTTCAAACAGAGGAACAAGTTAACAACTCCCAAAACCCACAATCAGAAGAAAGTCAATAAAAACGTAACTCACTAAAAAATATACAAGATGGCACAAAATACAGCAGAGGTTACAATGCCGGAGAACCAAAATCACATATATATTCTAACGCTGAATGTGAATGGATTCAATGCTCCAAACAGGAGAAGGATTAGCAGACTACATCAAAAAACAAAATCCAACAATATGGTGCTTATTGGAGTCTTCCCTCACAGCAAACGACAACTACAGATTGAAGGCAAAAGTTTGAGAAAAAAGTCATACCACATGTATGACCCCAAAAAGCAGGCTGGTATTGTGATACTCATATATGACAAAGTAGTTTTAGACCAAATATTGGTCAGAAGAGATAAAGAATACCACTACATCTTAGTTAAGGTAATGCTACATCAAGAAGATGTAACCACATTTAACATTTATTCATCAAATTCCTATGCTCCCAAATATGCCAAAATTATTCCATGACATTAAACCACTTACCCAGATGTTAAAATGAAAATATTGGGGGACTTTCACATACCTTTATCACCAATAGATATATAATCAAAACAAATATAACTAACAAAGAAGTCTCTAGCCTAAATAATTCTATAAATAAAATGGACCTAACGCACATCCACAGGGTATTCCATTCCAAACCAGCCAAGTTTACCTTCTTTTTAATAGCAAAAGGATCCTTTTCCAAAATAGATCACATCTTAGCCCACAAAGGTAATCTTAGCAAATACAAAAAAGTTGATATTATCCCATGTATCCTATCAGACCACAACAGTATGATCCTGGCAATTAACAGCAAGAAAAATAACAAAGTACATAAATATATGGAGATTGGCTAATATCATCTTATATGAAGAAAAGACCAAAGAGGAAAAGAGAATAGAAATCAAGAAATTATTGGAAATGGATGAAAATCAAGGTACACATATCGTAACTTCTGGGACAGTGTGAAACCATTCTGAAGAGGTGAAGTTATAGCACTGAGTGGTTTCATCAAAAATCAGGAAAGAGTCCAAATAAATAAACTTGTGCTACACCTCAAATATTTATGAAAAGAAGAGCAATCCAACCCCAAATTCAGTAGAAGAAAAGAAATAACCAATATCAAAGCAGAAATCAATGAAATTGAGAACAACAATAACAACAACAAACAATAAAAAGAATCAACAAAACAAAAAGTTGGTTCTTCAAAAAAATAGATGAAATTGACAGGCCCATAGTCACCCTCACCAAACAAAAGTATGAAATGAAGCAAATCAACAAAATGATTTGCTTCATTTCAAACAAAACAAACAAAACAAAACAAAAAAAAAAAATAGGAAGAATGGCAATACCAGACCTGAAACAAAAATGGAGACATCAGCATTGACTCATCTGAAATCCAGAGGATTATCAGAAACTGTTTTGAAAAACTAAACTCCTCCAAGTTGGATAATCTGACGGACATGGGCAAATACCTAGCCAAATACAGAATTCCCAAACTGAAGCAGGAAGATAACGAACAGATCAACAGACCAATATCAGGTAGCAAAGTTGATAAAGCAATCAAAGTCCTTCCAAAAAAGAAAAGCCCAGGACCTGTTGAATTCTCAGCTGAGTTCCACCAGACCTTTACAGAAGAGTTAACACGTCTCCTTAGTAAGCTATTCCATGGAACCCTCCAGAACACTTTTTATAAGTCAACCCTGACACTAAAAACCAGCAAAGACACATCAATAAAAGAAAACTACAGACCAATACCCTTAATGAACACAGACACAAAAATCTTTAACAAAATCCTAGCAAACTGCATCCAAAAATACATCAAAAAGATAATACATCATGATCAAGTGGACTTCATTCCAGGCATGGTTTAATATACGTAAATCCATAAATGTAATTCATCATTTAAACAGAATTAAAGACAAAAACCATATAATCATCTCAATTGATGAAGAAAAGGCCTTTGACAAAATCCAATACTCATTTATACTCAAAACTCTTGAGAAAATAGGGATCAAAGGAACTTAACTTTGTCAAAACCATTTATGACAAACCCACAGCCAACTTTATACTTAATGGAGAAAAACTGAAAGCATTTCCACTAAACTCAGGAACAAGACAGGCTGTCCACTCTCACCATTCTAATTCAATTTAGTTCTTGACCCCTAGCCAAAGCAATCAGACAAGAGAAGGAAATCAAAGAGATTCAAAAAGGAAAAGAGAAAGTTAAACTACCTCTGTTTGTTGATGATAGGATACTATACTGAGGTGATCCAAAAAGGTCTGTCAGAAGACTTCTGGTGGTTATAAATGATGAATTCAGCAAGGTGGCAGATATAAGATCAACACACATAAATCAATAGCTTTCCTATACTCCAACAGCAATTCTGCCAAAGAAGAAATCAGGGAATCTGTCCCATTCACAATAACCTCAAAAGGAATAAAATACTTGGGAATTAATCCAACAAAGCAAGTAAAAGACCTTAACAATGAAAACTATCGATCATTGAAGAAAGAAATTGAAGAAGAAGACCTGAGAAGATGGAAAGACATCCCATGTTCGTGGTTAGGCAGAATCAGTGTAGTTGAAGTGGCCATTCTGCTGAAGTGCTGTCTAGGTTTAACACAATCACCATCAAGATACCAATGCCATTGTTTACAGGTATAGAAAAATCAATTCTCAAATGCATTTGAAACCGTAAGAAACCCCAGAATAACCAAAGCACTGCTAAGCAAACAAAACAAAACCACCACAACAACAAACAAAACAAAACAAAAAAAAGATAGGAAGAATGGCAATACCAGACCTGAAATTATACTATAGTCTTGTAGTAATAAAAGCAACATGCAATTAGTATCATAATAGGCAGTAAGATAAATGGCATAGTATATGAGACCCTGAGACTAACCCACAAGTTTTTAAACATGTGACAATCGACAAAGGGGGCAAAAATGTAGCTTGGAGGAAAGTCAGCCTGTTCAACAAATGGTGCTGGACAAACTGGATAGCCATATGCAGACAATTGAAAATTAGATCTTTATCTCTTACCTTGCACAAAAATCAAACCAAAATGTATCAAAGAACTAGGAGTTAAACCAGCAAGCATGCAAGTATTAGAAAAAAAATAGGATCAACACTCCACCATATTGGTGTAGGCTCCTTCTTCCTTAACAAGACTCCCGTAGCACAGAATTAAAACCAAGGTGGATCTCAGTGCAATTTTGATTTGCATTTCTCTTATTGCTAGAGATGTAGAACACTTTCTCATATGTTTTAGCTTTTCGAACTTCCTCTTTTGAGAAGCTTCAGTTTAGTTCTATAGCCCCTTTATTGACTGGAGTGTTTGTGTTTTTTGTTAAGTTTTTTGAATTCTTTGTATATTCTGAATATTAGCCCCCTATCAGAGAAGTAGCAGGCCATGATTTTCTCCCATTTTGTTTGTCATCTCTTGACACTCTTGACTAATTCCTTAGCTGTGCAGAAAATTTTCATTTAATAGTATCCACTCCAGTCAGAATAGCAAAAATGAAGAATATGATGAATAACAGGCACTGGAGAGGTTGTGAGGAGAAAGAAACATTAACACACTGTTAGTAGGACTGCAAACTCATTCAGCCACTCTGGAAAGCAGTGTGGAGAATCCTCAAACAATTAGGGATGCAACTACCTTATGACCCAACTATCCCACTACTGGGTATTTTCCCAGAAGATCTAGAATCAGCTTATTATAGACATACAACTACATCAATGTTTATAGCAGCTAAAGTTACAATAGTGAAATTATGGAACCAACCTAGATGCCCTTCACTGGATGAATGGATACCAAAACTGTGATACACACACACACACACATACATACAGTGGAGTTCTACTCAGCTATTAGAAAGAACAATATTATGGCTTTTGCTGGTAAATGGATGGAAAAGGAAGAAATCATGCTGAGTGAAACAAGTCAAACCCACGGACTTAACAGTCAAATGTTTTCTCTTACGTGTGGAAACTAGAATAAAACCTAAGGTAGGATGAAAGTTAGTCAAATTTATTTAATAGACCCACCAAATCTGAAGTAACACATAAGCTGAGGGGACTATATTATGAAGTCAGGGAAGGAGAAAAGGAGGGAGCAGCAGGAGGAAAAGGGAGGTGTTTAATACTGTAGAATATAGGTGATTCCTATGAGAACCCCAAATGCACCCAGGCAGGCATATAAATCTAGTAATTTCAAGGTTTAAATTACATGTGTATGGTCTGTAACTTGGGGGAACTACAGAGGGGTCACAAGTTTGGAGAGTGGGGGAAGGAGGGGAGATCCTAGACAAGGATCAGGTTTAAGCAACTCTGTGGATACGTATGCATATATGAATGTGAAACAATGAATCCCTTCATTGTGTAAGACAATGCTGAACCAAGACAAAAAATATATTATGGGAGTTCATACATCTCAATGGATTTAAAAAATTTTAAATAATTCTTAAAGGTAAAACTTTATGTATCTATTCATCTATTGATTCATCTTTTTATGGAAATTATAATACTTGACTTTAAAAGAGGATTTGAGATGTAACTTACTCATGCTTAAACCACAAGTCACCTTACTTGCTCAGGCCCCTCTAAAGTTCAATGTATTCTCATTCAGGAATGTGGAGAGGAAGCCTGGAGGTTATACTCTAGGTGGCAGTATTAGGACTATAGGGTTGTGGTGCTGGGTTACTACTATCTCCATATCTACTCAAGTACTCAATGAAAACCTAATCCTGGTGAGTTCATTGATCCTCCAGACCCTATCTTTGATTCCTAAAGAAAGTATCTGAACAAATGCTATATTTTCTGTGCTTGGAAAGGAGTGCTACAATGGCCTTGGTTTGTGGTCATTTGTCCCATCTCCCAACAAGTACCAGCATGCAAGGGACTGGGAAGACCTGGTTCAAGTCTATGGAGAAGGGCATATGATGCAATATTAAGAGGGTGAGATTCTTCAACATCTTGTGCACAGTTGAGTACAAGAAACTATAGAACTGTGTGGTTTTTTAGTAAACATAAAACAGTATAGTAAACACAGTATACATAAAATCATCTTAAAACTCCATGTGTGCTAAAAGCTGGAAAATAATGTTCTAAGCTATCAATAATGGAAAATAAATTGCCAATGATCATGTTAGAGGAAAGAATGAATTTTCTTTCTATTCCAAATGTTATTCCAATTATTGTGTAAAAAGAGAACTGGTTGGGCACCATGGCATCTCCCTATAATCCCAGAGACTCTGGAGGCTGAGGCAGGAGGATCACAAGTTCAAAGCCAGCCTCAGTAACTTAGCAAGGTTCTAAGCAGTTTAGTGAAAACGTTTCTCAAAAATAAAAATAAAATAAAAAATTTAAAAAGGATTGGAAGTGTGGCTCAGTGGTTAAGGGCCCCTGGGTACAAATATGTATCTCAATGGACCATTTAGAAAGTGAGAGAGATGGGCTGGAGCAGTGGCTCAGTGGTTTCGGTGCTTGCCTGGCAAGTCCCAGGACCCAGGTTCAAACCCCAGCACCATGTACAAAACTAAGTGTTGGAGCAACTAAAGCTATGTGAAAAACTAAATAAAGTTATTTCTCTCTTTCTCTGTCTTTCAAAGAGAATGAGCACAAAACTTTAGGGATAAACTACTAGGGATGAATTACAGAAGGGATTAATTAATAGTAATGCCAAAAGTGACATGTTATTTTCCTGAATTTTGCTATGTTAGTGGCATTTGATAGCTTTTAAAAACTTTCTAATTTGATATTAGTCCTTTCCTCATATTAAATATGTACTCATTTTTATACCTGCTTTTGTATCAGCTTTATATTATTTAAAAATGATACAATCCAGTCTACACAAAGCCTGATTTTCCCTCTACCTGGCACATATAATTATTTCCCTCTTGATCTTTTTATTTTCTGTTCATTATAGATATAATGGTAATTAATATTTGTAACATGCAAATATATGTAGCTTCTATCAATTATTTTCACTTGTTTGTCATGCCATTGGTAGTGGGTTAAATGACAGATTCCCAAAATATGTTCATGCTCTAATTCCTGGAGTTTGCAAATATGTGGTTTGGACAAAGGCTTTTTGCAACTATAATTAAATTAGGCATCTTGAGATAAAAAAGGTCATGCTCAATTTTCCAGGTGATCCCTAAATCTAATGACTAGAGACACAAAACACAAAACTGGCAAAGGACGAAGCAATGTGACTCCACAGTAGGGGCTGGAGTGGCATGTAAGTCAGGACAACCGCAGAAGCTGAGAGGGGAAGAATGCAGTCTCCCTGGAGACCCCAAAGGGAGTGTATCCTGATACACATCAATTTCTGACTTCTCCTTTCCAGAACTGTGAGAGAGAAAAAGAATTCTATTGTTTCAGTTCACCCAAATTGTGGTAATCTGTTGTGGCAGCCACAGGGAAATTTTCCTTTCATTTTATCTCAAACACTTTATAATGTCATCATCAGTAGCAAAACAACCAACATCATAGTAGCAAAAACAGCCAACCAGCAACATATAAAGGAGGTGGAAATAGTAAGTGAGAGGTCTGAACAGAAAAAAATTGTAAAGACATTACAAATCAGAAATTCATATGTGTAAAACAAAAAATTTCAAAAACATTTTTTCCCTTTTCTTATTCTATTTTTCCTAATATTTCAGTTTACTGTTTTCTATTTGTATGGGTGGGTTGTTTGGGATTTAGACCCTTTCTACTATCCTCTTTTTTTCTTTCCTTTCTTTTTTTTTATTTTTAGGTAGTGCAGGGGATATTGAATCAATGCTAAGCAAGAGCTCTACAACCCCAGCCCAAGAATAGACTTCTTGACCCTTTGATTAGGAATTAGAAAACAGGCAAGACTAACTAAGGCAGTTCCAGGACCACAGTAACAGAAGTTAAGAAGAGGTGGCTACAAATCTTAAGAAACTTTTCAATTCCATAGGAGGCAGAATATATTTTAGTCATATGGATAATTCCCTAAAATCCATCATTTTCTTATATGTAGGCTCAAAAATATATTATCACAGGATGAAATTGTGAATGTTCTTGTTTGTTCTAGTTGCAATCTATTAATGATATTGTTTATATGAATGTATAGAAATATTGTTCAAGTTTATTTTTTTACATAATGTTTTTAAAGATTCTCTTGAGTGAATGTACTTATGGTTTTTTATTTACTTGTACAAATGTTTTAATGTAACTATACGTATACATATAACTACAAGAAAATAGATGGGCAAGTTTTCTTCATTTAATGGGGACAGTGATCACTTAAGAATTAAAGTTTGTGAATTAAAAAATAAACCATCATCCATTTGAAAGCATCTTAGGAAGTATGCTGAATTAACGTGTGTAGAAAGGTTATTTCAATTGCATACAAGAAGTAATTAAACTATGTTTAGCAATGGCTTCCATTTTGTTTTTCTGTTTATTGAATTCTCCTATATCATCTTTGGAAGATATAGTCATTTTTATTAAAAATGGATGAGGAATTCATGAATTATACCCATTAAAATAAGACTTATAGTTTTTAGGTAAGAATAGAGATTAGATTCAGTATCATATTTAAAAAATCAGATTGAGGACTGCCTTCTCTATCTGATTTCATGTTAAAGAACCTTTTTTTTTCCTAAGAGAAATTGAAAGAACTTTATCAAAATCACCTCTGATTCTATTGGCAACTGCTGTAATAGCAAGATAGGTGGCAGATAAAGGATTCTCTTCTTTTAGATTAGTTTCTTCTTTTCCCTATTCCTCTTTCTCCTCTGAATTCAATTTTATTTACACAAAATAGAAATTGCTTCTCATTGTCTTCAAGGTAAGTGTAAGAGATTTAACACTTGTCAGCAAGTCCTTTTTAGTGAAGTGATTCCACTTTCTTCAACTGCCACCCTTCTCTGACCCATTACTCAATCTTCAATTGTTTTATATGCTAATTATACTGAATTATTAAACCATTCTAGTCTACATCCCTGTATAATTTTACAAGAATGGGTAAGATGAGCTGGAAGTATGATATAATTTGTCAGGGAAGCTGGAAGGGTGGATGCCTTTTCTACACATTGGGTAGTGACCTTTCAGAAGAACTTGTCCTGGGGGTGGGGGGAGGATGAGTATGTGGTAATAGAAGAACCAGCTAGAGAAGTTCACAAACAACCTTCAACTCAACATGTTGTCCATCCCTTCTTCAGTTCCCTGTTAGGATCATCTGAATTCTATGGAGAACAATTCAAAGAAGGCCATGCTAAGAAAAATAAAGTCATCAATCACAATTTCCCTAGAATCTATGAAAAAAAAAAAATAGGGCCCCTCACAGCGCTGCTTTCTCAGTCTTCTCCCTGACTGGAACAAAACAGAACTCCTTGGAAATCTGATTATATTAGGGCTACGCTAGTGACTCCCACAGAACTGTGGATCCCTGTTGTGTGAAGATACTCTGAATCTCTTGATACAAAATATGTCACCGAATACGTACTTCTTATTAAGACTATATAAAACAATATGGGTTCTCTCAGATGTCCGGTGGTGGTAGTAGTAGTGGAATTGGTATGGATTGGCATTTTGAATTAGACAGAGAACAGACCAGCAAATTGTGACTGCTCTTTTCATTTTCTCTTTTAAAGTTTTCAGAATTTCACATCTTTTTGAAATTTGAATGTCTTCCCTGCTCATACATACTTCTACACACTTCCTTTTACTTCTAAGACAGTAAGCTTCTGATGTGCATGTGGCTGTCACTAGAAGATCCGTTCCAATTCCATTTTTTTTTTTTAAAGAATAAGTCCTTGAGGGCTCTTCACTGGTTACAGGTCATAGGTTTGGTTTTGTTTATTCAGTTTTTGAGATCACGTGCCATTTCACTCAAAAAAGTCTTTCCCAACAACCTCACTGAAGTGCAATAGAGATTTGGCCATATCTGTTCTGGGCTATCTCAGTATTTTGTATTTCCTTCTGCATGGTTGCACATTTTCTGTACATTGTCTCCCTGTTAAGAGTGTCTCATTCCTGCTGTTTTCTAAGAGCCCATGTAGTATCTGGCACATAGCACAAACAATAAATGGTTGAGTGAAATAGTATGCCAAATGTTACTCGAAAGCCAGGAATATTTATTTGTTCAAGAATTATCTAACTTGTAAAGTAAGCATTTTCCTCCTTCAGTACCCATGATCTACTTTAGCTCTTTTTCTCCTTCTCAAATATTTAACCCTTGATTTTCTCCTCTAGTGGGCAAATCCATTCTGGAGTTATTTTCTTTTTTTTTTTTTCCTGCTCTCTTTCCGAATAGCTTAGTGTCCTGAATTAATAGTGTCTTGTATAAGGAATGAATCTTTTCTAAAACTCATCTGTGTTGCTCTGTTGCTGACTAAATTGTCTTACTTCAATTACTATTTAAATATTTTCAAACTTTGAAATTTCTCTAGAAATAAAGTCCTTTTTAATCAAAGACTTAGCTCTGTTATAGTGGAGTTTTGGACCCTGTGGCGGGTTTGCAGATCAGATTTTTTGAGAGGGTGTGTTTTTCAGGTGTCCCCTAAATCACGTCTCTTAATTTCCTATAATGTCAATCCTTTCAAAATTCCACCCAACTAGTCAATTCCTTTGACTCCAAGATAGCTTATGGCTCACTGAAGAGAGGGCCAGCTGTTCCACTTTTGTTTCCTAACTCACTTTACTATCCCCATGTGCACATGAGTATTCTCACATTTGTTGTGTAATATCACCAAGTAGGATAACAGCTGCTAGAAAAACCCAGTATAAAGTATTTATTAAGAAATATCTGTTACTTGTGTCCTTTCTTGTTTTAATTGATAATAACAAATAAAGTCAAACAAGTGAGGACAGATCTTTGCAGAACGTTTTAAGCTGAGATCTGCTGATTTCGTACAGGACTCAGTTCTGTGCACTGAAAGAAGTAAATTGGAGAACTCTAGTAATCTGATGCAGTTTTTGCAAACCATTACTAGTTAATGGATCAATAAAACTGAGAATATAAACATATGTCTATAAAACTATAAAACTTTACCATGATTACTCTATTATTTTCACTAACTAGCTCTGACTTTCACTGGTGCTTGTAACAGTAAACATTTTATTATTCCATTTTGCTAAATGAGGATGCTCACAAACACTGGGGAAAGAGAAATGGGGACATGCAGGCCAAGTGGCAGTGCCATGTGTGGGATGAGGTTATAATTGTTTCATACCCATCCTCTAAGGAAAAAGAAGACAGGATTATAAATCACCGGATATAATTTTGTAACTTTACAATCAAGAAATTGGAGAAGTTAAGTGGTTTTCTGTTTACAGAATTTGAGCAGACCAGAAGCCCGTTCTTGACTGGGATAGACTGGAGACAGGACTTTTATCTGCCTCTTAGGCTCTGTATCTTCTTTACAGCATGCATTTCCTGACTAAGACACAGAGTAAATGGCTCCTGAGGTATCAGAGAATGCAAATCTGGCAAAGGTGCTCTTGGAAGTCCTTGGTTCTTACTTCTTAGGAAAATGGAAATATAAAGCTAACTGTGCTAATTTTGAAGTATTTCCTTAAGGAATTCTTGGTTTTGAGCATAGAAAAATATAAAATTTTTAGCATTTTTTTTCTGTACTAGGGATTGAACTCAGGATGCTCTGCCACTGAGCTACATCCTCCATCCCTCTCCCTTTTAAAAAAAAAATTATTTTGAGATATGTTCTCTCTAAATTGCTGAGGTTAACCTTGGCCTCCTAAGCTGCTGGGATTGCAGGTATGTGACACTGTGCCCAGCTAAAATCTTTAAATAAAGACCACAATATATAACAGGGACTACTGTATATATTTTTTTTAAAAAAAATCATTTACAAAGCACATAATAAGATGTTTTCTAGCTGCAATTTTTTTTTCAGGGCTGAGGACCGAACCCGGGGCCTTGTGTGTGCTAGGCAAGCGCTCTGCCACTGAGCTAAATCCCTAACCCCTCTAGCTGCAATTCTGAAAGAGTGTTAAAATTTGAGTGCATTCTCTTTTTCAAAATAAATATTAAAAATTCATTACAAAGTACCTTGCATCAGAAGCAATAATAACAGTACAGGCATAATAACAGTACAGGCATGATACCTGTATTTATCAGACTTACTGTCTGGTGGTGAACATAGGAAATGAAGTGGGTAAGTATGGCAAAATATTGTTAAACTGTAGCATTATAGGGAAAGTACAGGTGTCAAGTGAATTTTCAGAATTGATAGCCCCCCTCGATGTAGAGTCTGAAAAGTTTTGCCAGTAGGTGTGTTATTCAAGCCAAGAAGTCAAGAATGAAAAGAAGTGTACCTAATGCTTTGAGATGGAGAAGTATTCCAGGTAGAGTGAGCAGTAAGTGGAAAGGTATCAAAATAAGAGAAAGTAACTTTCTAGGAACTAAGAGAGGTTCAGAATTGCTGAAATATGCCTCCCTTCAATTTTCCTGTGGCTTTATTAATTGTAACCACCCAAGGTTATTTTTTCTTAGAGCATACATATTGTTTACCAAATAAAGGTATTATGTACCAAATAAAGGACAATTTGGGTTCCTTTTAGTTTCTAATGAAGGACCAGAATATTAATCTCTAGATATATTGCTTTTTATTATCTCTACCCAAGATGAATGACTGGATGTCAAATTATTGATCCTAGAAGGAGATATGCTTCTACACAATTTAAAGCCTGTGAAACATGAAAAAGGAAATCATCTTTACCTTGAATTTTGTTTTTTGTCACTTGTAACTTAGAATGCAAGCATTGTGCTCAAAAATCCTTGTATGAATTGTCATGTATAATTGTTAACATGTTTTCAACTCCTGGATTTCCTAAACTTTATGTCTTAAGTAGAGCACCTAAAATCCTACTTTAATATTTGGAAGTTTCTGAGAATTGTGCCACACTGGACTGTTATACTCAACAACTAAAAGGAAAAAATAATAAAGAAATGTAAAAAATGACTGTATTTAGCTTATGCCTATCAATACAGACTGGTAATGAAAAATTGCTTTATTTATATTTCCTTGAATGGAAATATCTTGCTTCCTTCTGGAAGAGCTGATACTTATGACTAGGTGGTTCAATAATAAAGTGCTTACGAAGATTCCTAATGCCCAAGTAGGTGCCAATAACGTATAATAATTATTAGCAATTGTAATCATCATCATTATAATGAATATTAATAGTTAATATTTAAGTCATGTTACTATATATAAAATACCATGCTACGTGTTTCTATGCACTAGTTCATTTAATATGCATAGCATTCTTTACCTTGCCATTAAGGAAATTGAGACATTTGAGACATAAAAGAAGTTATATACATTGCTTAAAATAACAGTTAATA
>PVKS010023705.1:0-32015 GCA_004027875.1 Aplodontia rufa | reverse complement strand
TTTCTTTCTTTCTTTCTTTCTTTCTTTGAGGCATTGTCTTTCTAATTACAAATGACTGGCAGGGGCTGGAGCTCAGCAATTAAGGTGCTTGCCTGGCATGCATGTGAGGATGCGAGTTCGAACCCCAGCACCATGTACAAAAAACTAAATAAGGGGCTGGAGCGGTGGCTCCGCGATTACGGCGCTTGCCTGGCATACGCAAGTACACAGGTTCAAACCCCAGCACCTATGTACACAACTAAGTGTCAGAGCAACGAAAGCCATATGAAGAACTCAACAGAAGTTGATTCATTCTCTCTCTCTCTCTCTCTCTCTCGCTGTCCTTCTCTCTTAAAAAAAAAAACTAAATAAAATTGATTCTTGCTCACTGTCCCTCTCTCTCTCTCTCTCTAAAAAAAACAAAACAAAAAACAAAAATTGATTCTTTCTCAAAAAAAAAAATTTTAAAAATGCATGGCAGAGAACACAATGATAATAAACTTAGATTCACACTAAAATGCTAAGAGCTATACTACCATCATTTTTACTAACATCAAAAACAGTTCATAGGGGAAAAATCTGAATATTCTTGTCAAAGAGTTATGACCTGGGGATGGAGCAGTGGTTCAGCGGTAACAGCAGTTGCCTAGCATTAGCAAGGACACGGTTCAAACCCTAGCAATTCTCAACACAATGAAGTGTCTGAGTAAGGAAAACCAAATGAAAAACTAAATAAAATAGATTTTCTCTGTCTCCTTTAAAAAAAAAAAAATCCCAGAGTTATGACTTCAGAACCCCTGAAAGTACCTTGGATGCCATCAAGAATCCAAAGGCCTTCAAGAACCTCTCATCTAAGACACTATTTTCCAAACTGTAAGATCTCTATGTGAAGGGGAAAAGTATCAAGTCAACAGCATTAGAGCCCGTTCTACTTGCAAAGAAAACATCTACAGAGTGGCTCCAATTTTATCTGTGTTTATGTTGAATTCCCATAAAAGACTCAATCTGAAAAAATGGCTCATCCTATTGTTCAACTAGTGTGAAGTAAGACATTACAAACTAGAAGATTCTTACAAGATCTATGTGCTTGAGTAAAATTACACAAGAATACAGATACCTTGTCTATCAGATCTCGGTTCACGCAGTTGGGTAATTGCTGGAGAAAAGCATCTACTATGAGCTTGAGATGAGATCCTGTGCTGGCTTCCTCATCCTCTTGTTCTAATACAAAATAGTTTTAAAATAGGTTTTAAAAGTACATACAGAGCATATCAGAATAAAAGCATCCAGTTATAAGTTGTTTGGGAAACTGATCATCTAAGAGCTATTTACATAATCTTAAAAACATTAAGCAATTTAAAAAATATTTCTAGAAATTCTGGTAACCTTGAATTATAATCTCAAATCACTACTGTCTTTCAGGTATCATCTATAAACAGGCAAACTTTCTGTGCTAAGAAACAAAAACTTACTCATAAAACACATTTAACTTTATAGTAAATCTAATATTTTTATTTGCTCAGTATTTTATCCCCTGTGTTTCTCAATGAACAGCATTCCCAAATCTTGCCTCTGAAGAACTAAGCCTCCCATTCCATAAAATTCTGATGGGAATGGCAGAGCCAAACTCTGGGCCACACAGTATGACATAGGACAAACCAAAGTCCTTCGGTGATATTTATATACTGTTAATGGGAGAGAAACTCTTTTCCTCTGATGTTATTAACTGGTTAAGATTTAAGTCTGGAGCAGCCTCCAGCTATACCCACCCTCCCTTCATGATGCAGAGAAAGAATCTGCAGTAGGAAACAATGAAGCCAACAGAGAAAAATTAATAATGACAAAAAGTATATTTCTAATAAAGAATAATAACTAATAAATTCAATAGGAAGTATTTGGGGAATAAGGAATGTAGTTTTTTTTTATTACTAAATGCAAAACATCCCTCAATCCTAAAGATGGATAAAATTAACACAAGCAGATATACTATTGGATTTCTACCTTTCAACCATTTTAGAACAATTTTCAGACACATGTAAGTTCTCAAAGATTACCATAGAATTAAAATACTCAGGAATGCTAATAAATTGTCAGAAAACGATAAGAAATATCTTTTTTTTCTTTATTTTTTATTAGATGTATATAGAGATACAACTGAGGGGGAAACATTATCAAACCATCAATAACCAATGTATACATACTTAGTTATCCAGAGCTAATGCCAAATCATGGATGCCCAGCTTGGGTTTCCCCTAAGAAATATCTTAAGATACCTAGAATTTAGATGATTGCTAAAGCTTATAGTTACGTAATATTAGGTAGTGTTTTCTTGTAAAACTAATTCCAAAATAGTGATAGCCTGAAAACAACAGAAAAATAGGGACTTAAAAAAACAGAAAATTAGGGGGCTGGGGATATAGCTCTGTGGTTGAGGGCCTTCCAAGCATGCATGAGGCCCTGAGTTCAATCACCAGTACTGGAAAAAAAAAAAAGAGAGAGAGAGAGACAAAATGAAAGAGAAGAGATCCATATTTTTAGGCAAGAGTTTTATGTACAAAATAATCAAAAATGAAAATTCGT
Source organism: Aplodontia rufa (assembly GCA_004027875.1). Taxonomy (NCBI): domain Eukaryota; kingdom Metazoa; phylum Chordata; class Mammalia; order Rodentia; family Aplodontiidae; genus Aplodontia; species Aplodontia rufa. The sequence continues at coordinate 29,456 of PVKS010023705.1, read as the reverse complement.
GAAATAATCCTTTACCTTGTTCATCAAGAAGTTTCTTTGTAAGATCTTCAGCTTCATCTCCACCCTCTAACTCCAAAGTATCATCATTAATTTCTAGATTCTCCAAATCAAGTTCCAAATCATCAGGACTTGATACCTCCTTATTATCCTTAGGTTCTTTTGGCTCTATTTATAAAGAAAGAACAAGGGACTGCTTAGTTAGTAGAGCATTTGTCTAGCATACATAAGGCCCTGGGTTTGACCCTTGATACTGCAAAAAATAAAAAAACTAAAAAACCCACAAAGAACAAGTAGACCTGAACTAAAAGTCACACAGAAATTTTGCTGCAAACAACATAAGGGCAGAAACAGAAAGGATAAAAAAATATCAGTGCAACAAGAATGGCAAAATGTTGATAAATGTTAAAGTTGGATGATCGGTAAATTCAAGTTCACTACACTAGCCTTTCTTGTGTTTCAAAAAAAATTTTAAGCAGAAATTATAAAAAAAATTTGAATTTAAGAATTTATGCTTATAGAAAAATCAAGAGACTGGGGTGTGGGTGATGTGGGAGTAATTATGGTTAACGATCAAATATGTCTCATACTGTTACTTTATACACATTTATGGTTATAAAACATCTCAACTCTAAATTTAAAAAATAATGCATGCTAAATTTATACTTCTCAGGTTTACCTTTTATATCCTCGAATTTCCAAATTTCTGCATTGAAAGCAGAAATATCTTATTGATGCCATAACATACCTGGGAGAATGAGAGCTCTAACTAGTATGGATTAATTTTAATGTTTCTAAATGAAGACTCCCTCATTCATCTTTTCAAATATTATAATCATTCCCCAGTGTTCCCTGATGGCTTGCAATCAAAAAAGCATTTACTCATTTCTGACTGTAAATTTGGAATTATGCTAAGCTACTGAACATTCAAAAAAAAAAAACACAAACAGGTTAAAATATAATCCTTGTTCTCAAGACACTTAATATTTACATAAGGAAAAGAAATTAAATTACATGAAGAAGTAAAGTACAGTATGATTGGGAGAAGATTCCAAGCAAACACAGAACAACATATGAAGAATAAAAGGCAAGACTAGCCCATTTCAGAGACTAAAAGGGATAGAAAATTAAGAGTAATGTGTAAAAAGATGTAGCTGGACTGGTAAACCTGATACAAACAATATAGGGTCCAGAGACAAAGATAACAATTTTAAATTAAAGCTTTAGAGTGCTTAACTAGGCCTTGTGGTGCACACCTATAATCCCAGCAGCTTGGGAGGCTGAGGAAGGAGGATCACAGGTTCAAATCCAACCTCAGCAGTTTAGTAAGGCCCTGGTACGTACGTACGCACACACACACACAGAGCTCTATGATACTAATGCTTGTACTTTCCCTCAACAATCCAAATGGAGAAGTTAAATTCATTCCAAGATCTCACATGAAACCATTCTACGATAAAAACAAATAATTTCAAATTAATTCACACTTAGATGTATTGACTCTGGTAAAAGTGTATCAGTGATCACCTTTCAAAGTTCCATTTCACATTAATTCTGTCATTTATTTAATATAATGTTCATATCACAGCTTTTTTTCTTTTAAAGATGATTTTTGCATTACTTAATTTTAGTTTTTTCCTCTAGAATTTACCTTTGGAATCATCCTTGTTAGAGTCTTTGTTCTGACAACTTTTTTCATTGTCTTTAAACAAGATGGCTGGAACAAAAGCTTTCAAATCAATGAGGTTCTCATAAAAATTCCGAGCATCTTCATCTTCCCATATACCACCTTCCAAGTCATATTCTCCAGGTTTACCAGGTGTAAATATATCAATTCCAGGTCCATGTTCTATAATAAACCACAAGTAATTAATATCATTGCAGGTATAGCATGGTAAACATGACATTATAATATGCTTTTTTAAATTTTCAATTTTATAGCTATTGAATCTTAATTGTTTCAAATGATAACAGCTTTTTCAATCAACAAGCATGTGACTTTTTTTTTTTTAAGATAAACAGAGGGAGAGTGAGAGAGAGAGAGAAAGATAGAATCAACTTTATTTAGTTTTTCATCTGGTTTTCACTGCTCCGACACTTAGTTGTGTATGTGTTGGTGGAGTCTGAACCCAAGTCCTCATGCATGCCAGGCAAGCATGATACAGCTGAGCCACAGCTCCAGCCCCACAAGCGACCATTTTTAACAGCAAGTCACAAACTGTGTTTTAAGTAATGCCCTAAATTAGAACACAGCAGAAGGAAACAGCATAAGATAAAGATGCTTTTTTCTCAACTGAGTTTTAAGCAACCAATAAGAGATTAAATAGTCATTTGATATATTGATACTACCTTAATGAAACTTAAAATCAAAATCACAAAATACATAAGCTAGGCCATTCCTTAAACGTTCAGCATAAAGGCCCCCTCCATGAAGCATTTTAGAGATTATTCTCAACTCTCTACCATTTATGTCACATTTATATACTATTTATATCTTCACAAATAGGCCGTACACCCTTAATGAGAGAAACATCCCTTTCTCCTTTTGGTAAAAACCTTGGTACATGGCAGATTGCTATAAATGTTAGTCAACTGATGCACAGCTGGAAAGGAAGGAAAGATTAAATGCACAGATCTTTTAGTACACAGTGAAAAACTATGTATATATTCTCACACACACAAACATACTCACACTCATTCTACCCTTTCACACAATTATAGATTCATAAACTACAAACACTGAAAGTAGCTAGGCATAGTGGCACATGGCCTGTAATCCCTGCAACTTGGGAGACTAAGGCAGAAGGATCGCAAGTTCAAAGCCAACCTCAGCAACTTAGTGAGACCTTAAACAACTTAGTGAAACCCTGTCTCAAAATAAAAAATAAAAAGGGCTGAGGATGTGGCTCAGTAATTAATCACCCCTGAGAGTTCAATACCTGGTATCAAAAAACAAAAACAAAAAAACGCACTGAAAGTAACTGATTTCCTACTTGATGATGAGACAATCCAGGAATTTACCTAATCTCTCCTAATTAGTTATAAAGCAATAATTATATAGATTAAAACTAACCCTAAGAGTACTGGAGCGGTGGCTCAGCAGTTACGGGCACTTGCCTTGCACATGAGGATGCAAGTTCGAACCAGCACCATGCACACAATGAAGTGTGGGAACAATGAAAGCCACAAAAACTAAATAAAACTGATTCTCTCTGTTTCTCTCTCACACTGCCCCTCTCTCTTAAAAAACAAAACAAAACAAAACAAACAAACAAAAAACTAACCCTAAGAAAAGTCAGATTATTCATTAAATATCATTTAAGAAAAACAAGAACAACAAAAATGCTGGCTCCTAGACTAATTCCCTATACTCCCTCACTCCCTATGGAAAATATTTTACAGGATTACTAGGAAACAAAACCCATACTAAAAAAAGGAAAATACCAATAAATGTGTAAATTTTATTTAATGAATATAAATATAAACAAAGGCAAAGGACAACAAGAAGGTTAACACTGATGATACTAACGTAAAAAGTTAATATCATAAGCTATGCAATACAATAAAACATATATATGGTCTTTGACCCTGATTCCTGCACAGAACTCCTTACACCTTGGAGTTTCATGAGTAATATGAGTCTTTCCTTATTCATTAGATCTTAGATTATGCTAATGGATGACTGGGGATAAGGCCCTTAGCCTTAGGACAGGGCCAGTCACCAGAAACACCAAGTACAGGGTTAGCACATTCTCCTTACCCACTGACCTCAAGGAAGGTGGGGAGTAGGGATTAAGCTCTATAAAACCTCTTGAATAAGGAGAATTGATCAGCTTCCAGGTTAGTAAATGAAAAACCACACGCCCACATGAAGGGAGGTATGCCCAATCCTACTCAACAGGGACAGAGGCTCCTGCTTCTGGACTGGCCCTATATACCTCCTCTACCTTCTCGCTTGGCTGTTCATCTGCACCCTTTACAACATCATTTATATAATAAACTGGTAAACTTAAAATGTTCTCCCAAATTCTGTGAGTCATTCTAGCAAATTATCAACTAAGTAATACAGTTCGGTGATAAGAGGAACAAGCTCTTTCTACATAAACTAACTCAGGAAGCTCTCAAAAATACAATATTTATTGAAAGAAAAAAAAGGAGGGGCTGGAGCGGTGGCTTGTTGGTTACGACACTTGCCCAGCATGCACAAGTACACAGGTTCAAACCCCAGCACCCACGTACACAACTAAGTGTCAGAGCAACGAAAGCCATGTGAAAAACTCAATAAAAACTGATTCTTTCTCACTGTCCTTCTCTCTTAAAAAAAAAAAAAAAAGAAGAAGAAAAAGGAAATCATGCAAAATAATATTCTACCTAAACTAACAAGAAAGTTATATGTATACGTACCAGACTATATAAATTTCATGTAAAAAAGCAAAAAAACGTATGGACAGATTCCTACTAAGTTGTTAATACTAGTTACCTGGGAAAATGGAGTGAACAGAAAACTTTCACTTTTATTCTAAAATATGTATGAATACTTTACATAACTAAAAATCAATATATTTGTAGTAAATAATGAAAAAGAAATTCAACTTCTGCAAAGCAAAAAAAGTGTTTTATGGGGAAAAATATTTACAAAGCATATGAAAAGAATTTTGTTAATATACAAAGTAGTCTTACAAACCAATAAAACAGACATGGGAGAAAAGTGTAGGGGATGGATGAAGAACAATAATATAAACTTCATAGGAAAAAGAATATATTAATAAAACAGCCAGTAAAATTAAAGATGCTAAAACTCATTTAGAATTAAAAAATCAAGAACTGTAACATGGTAAGGGTACAGGGAAACAATCATTCTTGTGAATAGTAGGCAGCATGTAAATTTCTTTGGAAGAAAATATGGCATTGTATTTTGAAACTTAAAATGTATATAGACTTTTAACCCAAGAATTCTACTTCTAGAGATTTATCCTCAAAATGCTAATGTGCATATAAATAAAGCTGAGATTTTGTTACAGCATTTGCAATATAATAGCTAAAATTAGAAATAACTTAAATGTCAATGAACAGACAAGTAAATTACAGCACAATTATATAACAGGATAGTATTACGCATCAATTAACAGCATTAGATGTTTTTTTTCCCCCCAGGGCTGGGAATCGAACTCAGGGCCTTGCGCTTGCCTAGCTAAATCCCCAACCCCTAGATGGTTTTATATGTATTCATGTGAAGAGATATCTAAGATACATAATTAGCTGAAAAAAGGAGCTACAGAATAATATATATATTTCTGTGAAGTAAAAAAGGATATGCTGATCAATGGACAATTCAGACCCCTTCAGGCCAAGACGAAGTACCAGTGACCCAAAACAACTAAAAATCTCAGCAAACAATACAAAACATATTATCTTTTTATTTTCCTTTATTATTATGTTGGTTTTTCTTTCTTTTTTTTTTTTTTTTTTTTTTGCAGTAGCGGGGATTGAACCCCAGGGTCTCACACATGCCATCACATGCCCAAAACAATGGTTTTCAAACACTGAACATCAGGCAACACAGAAAGCTAATCCTTGAAAGAGGGCAAGCAAAAAACTGAACCTACAATTGCCCTAGTTTACCGCAAAGATTTTTCAGGCCATGGCCAAAATAAAGAAAAGCCAAGCAAAGCCCAGCAGTGTGTCTCCCTGAGATGAGGACATCAAAGCTGAGAGTCTGGTAGGACTCTAACCAAGGCAGCTAGAATTCCCAGGATAGACTATCAGACCAGAGAAAGCAGCACAGAGGCAGGCCTCAAAGATGTATTGAAGGTCCTCTTTAAATGTTCGCCCAAGTACTGATTAGCACCTGTATGGGAAAGTGGGAAAATAACTACTCAAAAAGATCAGTATTGGGGCTGGCGTGGAGGCTCAGTGGTTCGGGTGCTTGTCTGGCATGCAGGAGGACCTGGTTCAAACCCCAGCACCACATACACAACAAAGTGTCAGAGCATCGAAAACCAGATTAAAAATTGAATAAAAATTGATTCTTTCCCTCAATCACTCTTGCTGTCCCTCTCTCATCAAAAAAAAAAAAAAAAAAAAAAATTAGTATTTATATACAAGCTCACATGAGGCCATGAACAGGCTACCACATGAGGCAGACTGGAAAAACCTTCCAGTTGTTCAGAAATCAGAATCAAGAAGGGTACTGCTTTGGTGTTGGGGGAAATGAGCAGGTTGCTCTGTCCCCTCCTAACAAAATGTCCTTTCAAATATGAAACTGTTCCCAAATAACAACCATGCCCCAGAAGAAAGCTCTATGATTTTTATAAGAATTCAAAAATATCTAGCAGATCCAGTAAATTATGACCAAGGATGCAAAGAAGTAGAAAAATTACCTGCATGCAAAAGAAATTGATCAATTACAATCAATTAAAACCAATTCAGAAATGACACAAATGGTAAAATTAGAAATTAAGGACATTAAAAGTTTTTGTAACCTTATATCATATAGCTAAAAGACAGAATGAACACATTAGTGACAAGAAAAACATGCAGCTTCTGGAGTGAAAGCTACACCTCTAAAAGCATGTCACAGTATGTAAGATACTATAAAAGAAAAGATTAGTAAATTTGAAGACGCAGCAACAAAAAAACTATCCAATAAACAGAGAGTCAAAAAAATACTGGAAGACAGCATATTACTGAGCTATGGGCCACTTCCCACAAGCTAACAGAGTTGTGATTGAGGAGAGGAGACAAAGGGAAAAATAGGACACATGTGAAGAAATGAAGCTCAAGATTGTCCATACTGGATGAAACTACCCATACTCAGAACTAAGAAGTTCAACGAGACCCAAGCACAACAAACAAAATCACCAAAGATACTTAAGCTGTTTATAATCAATGATAATGAAAAAAATGTTGAAGCAATCTGACAGAAAATACATGTTATATAAATAAGAATAATAGCTTGCTCATTGGAAACAATGCAAGCCATGAGAGAGAGAAGCAACATCTCTAATAAATTAAAGGAAAGAAAAAAAAAGAACTCTCACCCTCAAATTCTAGATGAAATTATCTTCTAAAAATGATGCTAGAATTTTGCCATGGTCTATAATCTCTGGGAAAATACCTAAAAATACTTTTTAAATTCACTTAAAAATTCTTTGTATTTCACAGTATGATTATTTGGGAAAAAAACAGTAAAGAAACCAACTAAACCAATACCAATGGATGCTCATTATTGTGAAAAGAATTTGGTTCTGGGCTGGAGCGGTGGCTCAGCGGTTTCAGCGCTTGCCTGGCAAGCATGAGGACCCGAGTTCAAACCCCAGCACCACGTACACAACTAAGTGTTGGAGCAACTGAGGCCATGTGAAAACTAAGTAAAGTTGCTCCTCTCTTTCTCTGACTCTCTCACTGTCCCTCTCTCTTTTAAAAAAAAAAAAAAAAAAGAATTTGGTTGTAATAAATTGAAAATGACAAGAAACCAGTCAGATTTGACCAAAAAAAAAAAAAAAAACCAAATTCTAAGACAGAACTTCTTTTAAAAATTTAAAAATTGGGGGCTGGAGGAGTAGCTCAGGAGTATCATGCTTGCCTAACATGCCCGAGGACCTGGGTTCAAACCCCAGCACCACATACACAATTAAGTGTCAGCAATGAAAGCTAGATGAAAAACTAAATAAAATTGATTCTCTTTCTCTCACACTCTCTTCAAAAAAAAAAAAAAAAAAATTTTTTTTTTTTTTTAATTGGGATGGGGGCTGGAGCTCAGTGGTTTCGGCGCTTGCTTCGCAGGCGCGAGGACCCAGGTTCAAACCCCAGCACCATGTACACAACTAAGTGTTGAAGCAACAAAGGCCATGTGAAAAACTAAATAAAGTTGTTTCTCTCTTTAAAAAAAAAAAAAATTGGGTTGGGGATATGGCTCAGCAGTACACAGCTTGTCTAGTATGTTCAAGGACCTGGGTTAAATTCCTAGCACTGCTGGGATGGGTGGGGGCGAGGGCCCAGACTAATTTTTTTTTCTTTTTCCTTTTTTCTTTTTGTGGTACTGGGGATTGATCCCAAGGTCTCGGACATACTAGGCAAATATGCTACCACAGAGCTATATCCACAGCTCTTTTTAAATTTTGAGACAGTCTCGCTAAGTTGCTGAGGCTGGCCTCAAATTTTCAATCTTCCTGTCTCAACCTCCCAACTGAAACTTCTTTTTTCTTTCTTTGTACCAGGGATTGAACTCAGAGGCACTTAACCACTGAGCCTCATCCCCAGCCCTTTATATTTTTTATTTTAAGACAGGGTCTCGCGGGGCTGGAGCGGTGGCTCAGTGGTTTCGGCGCTTGCCTGGCAAGCACAAGGACCCGGGTTCAAACCCCAGCACCACGTACACAACAAAGTGTTGGAGTAACCAAGGCCATGTGAAAAACTAAATAAAGTTGTTTCTCTCTTTCTCTGTCTCTCTCACTGTCCCTCTCTCTTTATTAAAAAAAAAAAAAAAAAAAAAAGATAGGGTCTCGCTAAGTTGCTGAGGCTGGCTTTTAACTTGTGATCCTCCTGCCTCAGCCTCTCCAGTCACTGGGATTACAGTTGTGTGCCTCCACGACCTGCTGAGATTAACTCCTTTTTGAAATGAAAAATCACTAGGAATTATGCACATGATTATGTATAAATATAATAAATGCACTCACAGAATAAACAATAACTATTTCTTTTTGAGGAGGTAAAACAAAATATATTTTTTATACTTATAAAATGATGCTTCATAAGTACTTTACTCAAACTTTGTAAGTATATGGGATTGCTAGATTATCATTATTTTTTTGTACCGAGGATTGAATCCAGAATCTCACACATGCTAGGCAAGTGCTCTACCACTGAGCTACATCCCCAAACCCTGAATACCTTTCTTAATGGCTATTTTTTAATCCCAATAGTTTTAGGCATGGTCTAGGAACACAACCTTGTAACTGGTTCTTTCTCTCTTCCTTGCCTATGTAAATAGCCTTCCCATCCATAATATTCAAACTTGTGCTGTGTCCTTACTGTTTACTGATTAGTGTAAACCAGCTGCCTGCCTTTCGTCATGCAAATGACACTTGTGGTAAAAAACTCCTTTCCAGACTCAAATGTATGAAGTCCATCTGGATTTGGATCTGGAGATGGGGTATTTTTAAGGATAATGATTTGTTAGCACTTATCTACTTCATGTAGCCATAACTATTTTATCAAATATTTGGTATAATGAGACAAAAATAATGAAAGGAACCCTACAAATTGAAAGAGAATAAGGAAGTTTGAAACAACTTTGAAATAACGTGAAAAATAACCCCCTTTAATTCTGATAGTTCATCTCATAAAACAAAAAATAAGCTTTCATTTTAAATAACACTTTAAGATATCATTCAAGGGGCTGGAGCAGTGGCTTGGCAGTTACAGTGCTTGCCTCGCATATGCAAGTACATGGTTCAATCTCAGCACCACATACACAAGGAAGTGCCACAGCAACAAAGACCACATGAAAAACTAAATAAAAATTTATTCTTTCTCTCACTGTCCCTCTCTCTTTAAAAAAAAAAAAAATCATTAAAAAAAAGGATAAACAAATATTAGAATCCCAAAATCCAGTTCGCCTTCTCATTATTTGATCAAGTAAATCTTTCTGTAATGCCAAAAATGGTATAAAACAGGTCCCTGTTGATATAATCTGAGGCAATCTATTTCAAAAGAATTTGAAGGAACTCACTATAGTCAACTAATGATTATTCTCTAGGTATAGTCTTTTCTATTCAAGGATGCAGTATCAAGTAGCTTTTCAGGGTTATTATTTTGTTTTCTTTAAGAGAAAGAGGGACAGGAAGAGAGAGAAAGAATCAATTTTATTTAGTTTTTCATGTGGCTTTCGTTGCTCAGAGACTTTGTTGTATACATGGTCCTGGGGTTTGCACTCGCATACTCGCTCATTCCAGGCAAGTGCTGCAACTGCTGAGCCACTGCTCCAACCCCAAGGTTATTAGTCTAGATACCATTTCATTTAAAATATTCTGAAGCCATTTTAAACTTATATTTTCAATAATACACATTTGACAAGCCTAAAGGTAAGTGATAGTGCTTCTAAAGACATCTTACCTTCTGGTGTTGGTTTGTCCTGAGGAAGATCTGGCATATTTTCATCCAAAAGATCTGCTAAGGATTGAGAATTTGCCAGCAGTTTCTGGTAAGACATAGCAAATTCTTCATACTGTTTATGTCTATCTTCACTTAGTTCTCCTTTAGAATGTAGAATACGCCTAAAAACAAATGATAAAATAATCTGATAAATTCATCAAAGCAGACATGTTTTATGCGTTGTTACATGGGAAATGTTCCATGAAATCTGATCTTCTCATACAAATTTAGCACAATCTTCTTTGCTAACTTAATTTTTCTTATATTTTTCTAGCTATATCTGAAAATTAAAATACAATCAATTTAATTGCTTAGGTGATAATCAAAATCACCTCAAAGAATACGAAGTATGTTTTCAAAATACCATTGATATTTAATCATATACTACAAAGTACCAAGACTGAGCTGGGTGTAGTGCCGCCTGCCTGTAATCCCAGCAACTTGGGAGGCTGAGGCAGGAGGATCAAAAGTTCCAAGCCAGACTCGGCAACTTAACAAGGCCCTAAGCAACTTAGCAAGACCCTGTCTCAAAATAAAATATAAATGGGGCTGGGGATGTAGTACAGTGGCTAAAAGCCCCTGAGTTTCATCTCCAGTACAAAAACAAACAAAAAAGATTGAGTGTTTTGTTACAACCATACTTCCTTGTGACAGACACACTTAACCAAAAGAATATTTAATGCAATTAATAAGTTTTCAAAAACAACAGGTTATAGAATCAGTTATTCTTAAACCTCCACAGTGATTTATACATAAATCATTTTTAACAATATACTATAAAATAATTTAACTATTTAATATTTTATTTATGCCATACTCATACAGTTAACCAAGTCAAATTTATACACAAATTACAAAAACAACAGGTTTTGAATAGGTTCAAAAAGAGAATTATTTAAATTTCTATAACAATATGAATCAAGATTATATCTTCAGAAAGCCCACATTGCCCATAGATCCAATTCTCAATTTACAGTACAGGTATTGCTTATTTATCCATTTCACAAATATTAACTGAACAATCCACTTAACCATGTCCAGGCTCACTTCCCCCCACCCCCCATACATACACACACATTTTCTTCTTTAAGAAAGAGAAAGAGCGAGAGAGAATCAATTTTTTATTTTTTTCCATCTGGTCTTAGTTCTTCCAGCACTTAGTTGTGTATGTTGTGCTGGAGCTGGAGTTCGAACCCAGGTCCTTGCATACGCTAGGCAAGTGTGCTACTGCTAAGCCACCGCTCCAACCCAAGTCCAGGCTATCTTGAGGAGACTAGAGGATATAATTACTCTTCCATTTTATAACTGTATACCAACTATATACTATATACTATGATTACAAATGCAAAACTACTGGAAAATGTCAAAATTTAAAACATCAAAATTTCCACCACATTAGTACAAAGAATTGAAACTTATACAGGAGAATTCAACTTTTTCCACATTAAATGTTTGTTTATAAATTAGAAATTTATAAACCACAATGTAATACAACACGTTTTGAAGTCAATCATAAATGGTACATTAAATCATTTTCAAAAGTAATACTTGGAAGGTTTTTCATTACTTGTCATTTGTGTTTTCTTATAAAAAGTGAAAAAATGAGTTTTTATTTCTCTTTTTAGATACTATCTTCTTAAAAGTAACAGAAAATAGCAGAATAATTATGCCTATGCTTATTCTTCCCTGCTTATTTGGAACAATTTCCAAACTCTTCCATATTAACCTATTCTCACACACAAAAACTTTTATTGAAATTCTATAATAATCCAAACATTTTCTATCAGTTTCCATTACAAGCATGTTAACGCACGGGTTCATTAACTTCAATCATTCCACTCTTTTCAAATCTGCTCTTTTAGGATCTAAAATGAATTTTAAAATTCATTTTATTATTTAAATATGTTAGACATCATTCCATCAACATATTTGTAAAATATCAAAAGTTTAATTATGACACATAATCCAGGCTAATGTGTTTCTCAGAAACTAAAAATTTTACTATTAGAAAACAATTTTGTCCCCTCTTCAAACATTCATTTCAGACTAATATTACAGACCAAAAAAACAAAAACAAACAAAAAAACCCTTCATTTAGTAAGTTTATGAATTTTAAAACTTAAAAACCCATGAAAAACAGCTGGAGTGGTGGCTCAGTGATTGGAGCACTTGCCTGGCATATGCAAGGCACCAGGTTTGAACCCCAGGCACCACATGCACAAATTAGTATTGGAGAAACAAAGGCCAGATAAATAAAATTGTTTCTCTCTTTATCTAAAAAAGAAAAGAAAGAAACCATGAAACCACTAATGAATGAGCTTGTTAGAACTTTTATCATTTTCTAAACTTTATACAAGGGATTGACCTAGGGGGTGCTTAACCACGGAGCCACATCCCCAGCCCTATTTGCTTGTTTGTTTATTTATTTAGAGACAAGGTCTCATTAAGTTGCTTAGGGCCACTAAATTCCTGAGGCTGGCTTTGAACTTGCAATCCTCCTACCTCAGTCCTGTGAGCTACTGTGATTATAGGCCTCAGCCACCATGCCTAACATGTTAGAATTTTAGTTATTTTGGAAGAGGTATTTTTGTTTTGTTTTTAAGCCATTAAATAAATAACTGGGTGTTCAATAAGATGATGTTGAACCAATAAAAAAAAAATGGTCAAAAGTAAGCTTCTTTAAAATGTTTGCAATGTATTAGAAAAAAATGTTCATTGATAAAAATTGAAGTTCATTTTGAAGCAAATGATGTTAGAAGGGATAATGATTTTAAGAGAGTTTAAAACCTCTAATGCCAATTAAAGATACCACATTACTTTAGTACTTGGAAAGAAATTAGAAAATATCCCAGAATAACATAACCAGAAAAAATATTTCTCTAGTAAGTTCTAACATTTGGTTCATCTAAAGTACACACAGTTGGTAAAGATAAATGTTACTAAGGATTTCTTTTTTTTTTTTCAGGACTGAGAACCAAACTCGGGGCTTTGCGCATGCTAGGCAAGGACTCTGCCACTGAGTTAAATCCCCAAACCCAGGATTTCTGATATGTAAGCAGTATCAAAGTGATGACTATTCCAAACAGAAAATGAATACTACTATTCTAGGATCAACTTTAAATTCAAATATTTGCTTGGGGGGGGCTGGAGTGGTGGCTCAGTGGTTGGAGCACTTGCCTGGCATGCGCAAGGAAACGAAGACTGGATGAAAAAAAAAATTGATTCTCTCTTATTTTTTTTTTTTTTTTTTTTTTTTTGCCTGGGACAGGACTCTTACTTGGTGAGTTAAAAGTGATCATATTAATAATGGTTTCCTGCATTTTATGTCAGTTTCTTTCCAGTCTACTGGAATCAAACTAAAACTTAAAAGCTTCAAAGATACTCCTCCATTTCCCTTAACTCTAAATTGCATGATCAAAGTTTTTAACAGCACTAACTTTCCTAACCACCTAGAGAGAAGATACTCAGGTTATTATTATTCAGTAAGAACAGTTGTCAATGAAAAAGTTTAGATTTGGTTGGTTTGTCTTCTAACCTATCTTACAGAGAGTATTTGATAATCAGGACAGGATACCAATAAATTAGGAGTTGTTATAAACAGAACTTTTATTCACATGTCTTTTCCTTGACCATTTAATGTACATCTGACTAAATCCACGGTAAGACTAAATATAAGACTTACAGTAGAGAAATAACCTATCACAGGTAGTTCAACATTCAAACATTCTATAATCACTTAGAAATCCTAATGAACTTAAAATGAAACATTTATGATTTATGTACTATATATATAATTTTTTTTTAGCTTTATGAAGCTCACGAGAAAATATTTTCAGCTTGATTAAATATTTTAGAAAGCCTCTGTGAAAGGGTTAGAAAACCTCTGTGAGGGGGCACAAGGCCCTGGGATCAATCAATCCCTAGCACTGTTAAAAAAAAAAAAATGAAAAGGGGCTGGAGCGGTGGCTCAGCAGTTACGTTTGCCTGGCATGTGCAAGTACGCAAGCTCAAACCCCAGCACCACATACATAACCAAGTGTTGGAGCAACAAAAAGTCACATGAAAAAGTAAACAAAATTTATTCTTTCTCTCCCACTGTCCCTTCTCTCTTTAAAAAAAAAAAAGAAAAAAGAAAAGAAAGCAGTCCTCTGTGAAGGAACTAAACATCACACAACACATTTAACCAAAGAATACCTCTTCTTAAAATCAGTGTTTCTAAAAGAAAATTTTTGAAGTGCCAGGGATTGGCCTCATGCATGTACCACTGAGCTACAACCACCAACTCTCACCAAAATTTCTTATATGTATTCCATAGGAATGTAACACTTAAAATACAAGCAAGCTAAAAATAATTCATCATGAATCATTTTAATGATTATTGTTTTAGAAACATCTATTACATAAAGTTGAACTGAATCCATTCTTTTCAAAGTGTCATAGATCAGAGGTCAGCAAACCTTTTCTATAGTAGTTAGTAAATATTTTAAGCCAGATGGTAAGTATTTTGGTTTTTGCAGACCACATGGTCTTTGTCAAAACTACTCAATCCTGCTATTATAGCACAAAAACAGCCACAAACAATATATAAACAAATGAGTATGACTATATTACAATACAACTTTATTTATGGACACTAAATTTTGAATTTCATATAATTTTCATGTTCACAATCATTCTACTTTTGATTTTTTGTTGACCATTTAAAAAGGTAAAAATCATTCTTAGATAATAGACTATACAAAAACTAATCATGGGCCTAAGCTAGTCCACAGGCATAGTATGCCAATCCCTACAATTACAGGGGTTAACCAAATTAGTATCATCACTGTTAAATGTTTATGAACTAGTTCATTCCTTCTCACATTACTGCACAACAGGGAGGTACTGGTATACTTTTACGAATGTGAAAAGAAAGCAATGAAAAAAATCATTAAAGTCTTACTCCTTATGATAAAAATATAAAAATGTAGATCACCTTTACCCAACCTATATGAGACATCACTGCCTGGAAGCATATGGTACATCAATCCTAGGCTTGTGAAATGTTTTTTATACTACACATTTAATGTTGTAACACAGAAAGAAAATACTGAATAGTCCATTCTTGAAACAAACATTCTCTCATAAACAAGAAAACCCATTTATGCTTTGTATTGAGACATTTTGTTTTTCTTTCCCACTTTTTAAATTTTTAGTTACTTTGTTAGTTTTAGATTTTGTATAGATTACTTTGTTGCTTTATATTATCTTGAAAATTAATTTTTAAAAAATGATAAGAGGGGGAAGCTGGAGCGGTAGCTCAGCAGTATTCCATTTGCCTGGCACGCATGACAACCCAGGTTTAAACCCCAGCACTACATGTTGCAGCAACGAAAACCAGATGAAAAACTAAATAAGACTGATTCTTCTTTCACTCTCCCTCTCTTTTTCTTAAAAAAAAAAAAAAAAAAAGAAGAAGAAGAAGTGAGAGGGGCTAGAGCAGTGGCTCAGCAGTTACAGTGCTTGCCTCGCTTACATAAGGACCTGGGTTCAAACCCCAGCACCACACACAAAACTAAGTATCAGAGAAACAAAGGCCAGATGAAAAAAATGAATAAAATTGATTCTCCCTTTCTCTCTCTTCTCTCTCCTCTCCCAAATTAAAAAAAGTGAGAAATTCTCAGTAAAAAAAGTTACTCAAAAACTAAATAAAAATTGTTTCTCCCTTTCTCATTGTCCCTCTCTCTTTAAAGAAAAAAAGTTCTTCAAAGAATTAAGCAGGCAATATATTCATAATAGCTAATACTTACGCAACACTTAAAATGTGCCAGATAGTATTTTAAGTGCTTTTTATACGTTATGAATTCATTACATAATTCACATTTATCTGAGGTAGAGTACTATTGCTATTTCCATTTTATGGTTAGGAAAACTGCAGCACAGAGATGTTAAGTAACTTGTCCAACATTATAGAATGAATAAACGACAGGTCTAAGATGTGAACCTAAGCAGTCTGGTTCCAGAATCCCTTTTAATTCTGAGACAGAGTCTAAATTGCTGAGGGCCATGCTACATAGCCAAGGCTGGCCTTGAATTTGTGATCCTCCTGTCTCAGCTTCCTGAGTTGCTGGAATTACAGAAGAGCACCGCTATACCTGGCCTCATCCCAAGGCTTCTGCTAGAGGCCAATATAAAGAGGGTCTTTAAAGAGATAATGAAAAACTGGGCGTGATGTCCCATGCCTTTAATTCCAGCAATTTGGAAGACTGACTCAGAAGGATCACAAGTTCAAAGCCAGTCTCAGCAACTTCCCAAGGCCCTAAGCAACTTAGCAAGACCCTACCTCAAAATAAAAAATAAAAAGAGCTGGTGATATATCTCAGTGGTAAAGCACCCCTGGGTTCAATTCCCAGTACAAAAAAAAAAAAAAAAATCAGTTCCTACACTGGATTGACCACATACTCATGAAGATACTAACCTGCACCTACTCCATCAATTGGGTAGAAAGGAAAGAATATTAAGATACTTCAGCATTATTCAAGAACTGTTAATATCTGATTTCATAATTTCACTATACTGCAAGAATCACTATTACATAATATTAAGTTATTTATATTCAGTAAAACTAAATTATTTCTTCAACCAACTTTTATTAAATGCCAACAATACTAACTTATAACACCTCTATACTACTGCAAAATACAAAGCATTTCAAAGAACAAAGAATGTTGAACATAACGTAATGCAAAACTTACCAAGAAAGTAAAGCTATTAACTCCAAATTGGCAAATATTACTAGATGATAATTTTAAATGTATGATTAATTATAACATCCCAGATCGCATAACCAAAACATGTATAAAACATTTATAGATTCAAATTTATTAAAAAATTCACCCAATCCTAAGGTCTACTGTGTTGTTTGCTTAAAACTACAAATCCCTCAGGTGTTTAGAAACAGTACCAGCTTTCTAATTACTTACAAAATTGGTTCAGATAATATAAGAAGTTAGAAGGATCAATACAACTAATTCAATCACTTCCTTCACTCATTGAGACTCCCATGTCTTTAAGAAAGGACCAGAGGTTTTGTCCATTTAAAAACTGGTGAATATATATATACATATGTATATATGTATGTGTATATATATATATATTTTAAGAGAGATGGGGACAGTGAGAGAATCAATTTTATTGTTTTTCATGTGATTTTCGCTGCTCTTAGTTGTGTACATGGTGCTGGGGTTCAAACTTGAATCCTTGTGCATGCCAGGCAAGCACCATAACCACTGAGCCACCGCTCCAGCCCGTTTGGTGGAATAAAATTTTAAGTACAAACTTTACTGCACATAGAATAAGACTTCTCAACCTCTAATAATAGTGCTGTCTCCCAAGCTACATTAAAATGATCAAAAGTATTTATGATTCCTAGACTGAAAATACTTTTTAAGATAATGTATAAAGGCTTAAAGAAATTTAACTACATGTGAATCTTAAATTATCATCTGGCTTGGTACTTAGTTTTCTAGCATTATCACACCCCCAAAAGAGACTGGGAGATACTACTGCTAATGATTTATTCTCATGAAAACACCTACTGGATAATGACTCTGAAGAAGAAACGTTCCCCCCTCAATACCGGGAACAGAACTCTACCACTGAGTTACTTCCCTGCCTTTTTATATTTTTTGTTTTCAGACAGGGTCTAAGTTGTCCATGCTAGCCTTGAACTCGTGCTGCTCCTTCCTTAGCTTCCTTAGTAGGTGAGACTACAGGTGTGTGTCATTACACATGGCTGGAAAGGCCAATCTTTTATAAAATGATCATTTTATCAGTACACTATAATGTACCCTCTTAGAACAAACATTAGGTCAAGCAGGGATTCTGTACTAATCCATTCCTCAGGTCTTTCTTGCTGTCAGGTATCTCCATCTTCACTACAGAAGCTGCCTGGATTGAAAGTATCCTACAACATGAGTGATTTATGACACCATATGCCAAATGCACTCAACAGTGACTAAGATTCTCACCTCCCCCAAATTATTACATCTGTAAGTAGAAACGTCTCCCATCGCAAATGGCATCCATAAGGTTAATATCAATCTCCACTATGTGAGTAACCTCTAATAATCATAGACTAATAGTTCTGTATCAAAATAAATAAAAATTTCTAAAGAAAGCACAAAGCTGTTAATCAGCAATGTGAATAGTAAGTGAGCAGAAAATATGCTTGTCAAAGCTTAAGGTCAGCAGACAGGTACTCACATATTTATTTAAGTACTTAACAACACACCTGAAATCAATATTCAAAATTATCATTAGGTTAAAATAGTATGCCAAAAGCATTTTTAATTAAAAGTCTAAAAGACATAAATAAATACGTACTTAGAATTAAAAAATTACTTCATTAGTTCAAGATTAAGACGACTACTTGGGGCTGGAGTGGTGTCTCAGTGGTTACAGCACTGGCCTGGCAAGTGCAAAGACATATGTTCGAACCCCAGCACCATGTACACAACGAAGTATTGAGGGATGAAAGCCACATGAAAGACTAAACAATACTGATTCTCTCCCTCTCTCCCTCTTTCTCTCTCGAAGAGGAGGAGGAAGAAGAGGAAGATGACAATGGCAGCAGCGGACAATGACTAGCTTGATAACTCGAATTCTGGCTCCAGTGTAAATAAGCCTAATGAAAAGTTAAAAGATTGACAAGGGAGTAATAAAAGCTAAAGCAATTTTAGGTCACAGAAAAGAATTCATCAAAAACAAATGTCCTAAGGATGGTGAAGTACCTGGAAGTCTTGACACCAACTGAAGAACTGAGAGTATTTAATTTGAAGAGGAAAACAAATATCTGAGATAATGTCATGGGAACAAAAGAAGATATCCCATGACAATGCTTCTCAAACTATCTGTGGTAAAAGACTAATTTCCCCCCTAACCATTATAGATGCTTTCATTAAATACAGAAAGAATATAATAGCAATGGAAAATTACTTTAATACTTCTAAATATTTACTCAGTATCTATACTAAATTCATTATGAATAAATAAAAAGTTCATGGACTTTAAATAGCTTTATTCCACCTGTACCAGAAAAAAAACAACTAAATTAAAATGAATCATTCTACGGGGAGTTAAATTTCAGCTTGATATAACAAAGAATTCATAGGAAATATGTGTGCTCAACATTGGAATGGCTCAAAGAACAATGAACTCCTTTGGGAAGTATTAAACAGGAATACTTAGCTAAGATCTGTTATGATTCTGATTTCTGAACTGGAGAGGTAACTGGATTAAATCACTACAGGTTTTCTCTACTAAGATTCTGTGAGATCAAAACTAAATATACACCTTTAAAGTAGCAAATAAAACTAATCAATTATTAGCATACCAACAAGGTCAGAGCTGCAATATATTAGGAAGAAGGTATGGGAAAGGACTATGAAAATGATGAAGTATTATGGAAATCACAATTTAAAAATCTTAAATACATGAGAACTATTAAAATTAAAAATTACAGGTCAAGGATAGCAATTCTTTTTAAGTTTTTTTTTTTTGTTTGTTTTTTGTTTTTTTTTTTCCCTGAGATGGGGTTGCCCAGGCTGGTCTCAAGCTGATGGGATCAAGTCATCCTCTCAGCCTCCTGAGAAGCTGGGATTACAAGCATCTACCATCACATCCATCTGGCTTTGTTTTTTGTTGTTGTTGTTGTTATTTGTTGTTTTTTTTTTTTAAGATGTAATGATGGGCTGGACCAGCGGCTCAGCGGTTGGAGCACTTGCCTGCCAAGCATGAGGACCCAAGTTCAAACCCCAGCACCATATACACAACTAAGTGTCATAGAAATAAAGGCCAGATGAAAAACTAAAACAAACAGATTCTCTTAAAAAAAAGAGAAGCAATGATAACATCATTATCTTAAATTCTCACCTTAGTGACATTTGGCTACCAGCTTTACTCACACAGTCTCTGTACCTACCTTGACCCTATCGTAACTATACTACCACTGGCATACAGTTATTGTTTTCTCTTCTGGCTAAATCAATCATCTAGTGTTAGCTACTGAAACAGCCCCCATGTTAACTCCTGATCAATAGTATTCCAGATTCTCAACCATGCAATTTAACTAGTTATAAAGTATTTGGCTAAAAGATACTTATCTTACCTCCTTTCTGCGCCCTCTCATAGCCCTCCTCCCTTTTTAAAAGTTGACTCAATGTCCACAAACTTTATCAAACTCTAGCTTGTTGATGCCTCCTCCACGCATATTCTACTTAGTCTACAATATATTATAACAATCAAAATTAGCTCCTAAGACAGATCTTTTCACCAATTTACTACAGGCACAGTACATTATTCCTTTAGAATTTTAAATGGATACCCCCAGAAAGAAGGCTCCTATGAATGTATTTTATAGTTGCAAAGAAATTTTTTCACAGCTAATTTTATGTGCTATTTCTCAAAATTCCAATCTGAAATACAACTGCTAATGAATGACTCATTGCCTTAAAAAGAGCAGGTAGCAGAAGTGACATTAACAACTTAGTACAAAACAATGAAAGCAAACCTGTTATAGAGAATATCAAAACAGAGAAAAATAGTAACAGGTAAGTAATGTGACAGAAAAAGAAAATTTACACCTTCATATTAAGGAGACTTTAAAATTGCTGGAAGAAAACAACCACAAAGCAAAAATTACCATCTACTTGCCATATTTCTTTTAAAATGAGAAACAAAATCTATTGTCAATTCATATTTAAACAAGAGTACTTAAGACTGTTATACTTTGAAATTTTCCTGGAATGTTAAAAAATCACCTGTAAGGAGCCCTTTTCCATAAGTTCTTTCAGTGGCATGAAGACTTTAAACATTTTTAAGTATGAGCTCCAAAATAAATTCTCAATTCTGAGAAACATTTGAAAAATCACCTGTTTTGTCTCTCAGTATTCTGGAGCTCCCTGTGGTCCCTTTTCAGGTGTTTGGTCAAAGACGTAAAGTACTCTTTTAAAAGATTCTGGAAAGGCTGTTGTTTCTCTGGACTAATTATCTCACTAGGAGGAAAACTCAAACTAAACTTCTCTGCAGCACTCTTTACTCTCCTTGGTACAAGTCCAGCAATATCATCTCCACAATGGCGACAAAAACTAATCACCACAGAAACATGAGTGTGGGATTCTCGATCAGCATTAATAATATTTTTTAACTGTTCATAGATTAAGGAAAGACCTTCCTTATCAGTGAAAATCCCAACTATCGTCAATTCTGCGATGAAACGCAAATCAGTTCTCAGTTTGGTAATGTTAGGTGTTTTCTCCTCTTTCCTTGCTTCAAAGTGTTTTTTCCAGACCTGAAGAAGTGAGGGGGCAAAGTCGGCATAGCGCTGGTGAAAGAGAGAGCACAGGTGCACAGCACAGTTCACATCAGAGATTTTTAGTTTGGCTTCCACAATGGAAGCTACAGCTTCTGCAATGTATTTGCTTAAATTTAGGCCATTAAAATCATGGGACAAGGAGTCTCTCTGTTGCTCTGTAATAGTTTTTAGTTTCTTGACAAAAGCAGTATTTTTCTTCAAACTCGAGTCTAGGCGGCTAAAGAAATTTTCCTCCGGTCGGTTTTCTGGAGCATTCTGGTTTTTGCTACGGAGTTCCTTCCTTAATTGATGCCGTTCCCAAGCCTCCTGATGAAGCTGAAGGGATTCTTCTTTCTCTCTATGTAAAAAACAAAAACACAAATAAATACTCTAATTTTTTTTTTCAGGGCTGAGGACTGAACTTTGGGGCCTTGCGTGTGCTAGGCAAGCACTCTGCCACTGAGCTAAATCCCCAACCCCAATACTCTATGTTTTAAAGGTTCACTGATAAATCCCATACAAGTAAAAGCCAAAGAAAAAAAATAATCATGTATCAGAACCCAAGAGAAACAAGGCACAAAATGCCTTTTCATTACTTTTGAAGACATTCTATTAATGACTTAAGACGAGAGCTCAATATATTGATTAATACCACATGTGGACAGATATGGATAGAGCCAAGGATTCTAAACAACTATATCGAAATTAAATAACATGCATTGTGGTGTAGCTCAGTGGTGGAGTGCTTACTAGTGTGAATAAGGTCATGGGTTCAATCCTCAGCACTGCAAAAAAAAAAGTAACAACGAAAACAAAATTTAAAATGATTTTAAAATGATTCTGCCAATATGAAAAATATAATATGCTTAGGAAGGACATAAGATGTAAAGTAAACAAAAGCATTAGATAAAGAGAGAGAGAAAAAACTGTCCACAAAAAATATTTCAACAAATAAGCATTACAGGGCTAGGCATGTAGTTCGATTTTAAGAGTGCTTGCCTAGAATGCATGAGGCCTTGCATCTGATTCCCAGTATGGCAAAATAAAAAAGAAAGAAAGAAAGAAAAGAAAGGGCTGGAGTGGTGGTTCAGCAGTTACAGCGCTTGCCTGGCATGTGTGAGGACACAGGTTTGAAACCCAGCACCACATACACAACAGTGTCAGAGCAACAGAAGCCACATGAAAAACTAAATAAAATTCTCTCTTTAAAAAAAAAGGAGCATTTTAAGAAAACTTATTAAAAATGGTTTGGAAAAACATTTTTTTAAAATACTGGGGATTAAATCCAGAGCCTCTCCAATGGTAAGGTATAAAAAAACTTTTTAGAAATGCAGTTTTTTGTTTGTCCATTCTGAACATTAATCAAACTTTTAAGAAAGTACTTCCTGGGCTGGGGATGGGTCTCTGTGCTAAAATCATTTGCCTGGGTTCAAACCCCAATACCACATACATAACTAAAGTGTCCAAAAATGAAAAACCACATGAAAAAAGTAAATAAAATTAACACTCTCTTTTAAAAAAAGTAAAAAGAAAGTACTTGCTAAAAATTCAAGCATGACTTAGAAAATTTGGAAAAGAACAAGAACTATCAGTTAAAAGTGCTTTAATAAAAAGCAAATAAACTCAACTTATCCTGAAAACAACAGCTAAAAATAAGATACACCCATTTTTCCACCAGAGATAAAACTGGTTTAAACTGCAGAACTAATAAAATAACCTGAGCAGGGTTGAGAGGAGAGGAACAATCTGACTTTGAGATACACCAAAATATGTCAACTTTAAAATATAATTCCATAAAAAAGGAATGTTTTAAGTCTCATCATTCCTGGCTTACCCTATAATTTTTTCACTAAAAGTTCTAATATGTTAACAGAGAGGACTATGTACACAACTGAGAACACAAACATTTGAGTATTTCTTGGAACTCTCCCAGCCACACAGTGGCTGAGCAGTGAAAGTACATCTTAATCTTAAGAAAATATAATTATGGGGACTAGAACAGTGGCTTGGCAGTTAGGAGATTGCCTGGCATGAACAAGTATACAGGTTCAAACCCCAGCACCACGTATACAACAAAGTGTCAGAGCAATGAAAGCCACATGAAAAACTAAATAACATTCATTCTCTCTTACTGTCCCTCTCTTTCAAAAAAAAAAAAAAAAAAAAAAAGCATTCACCTTAGATAATTCAATTTTCACTTGTATTAAAAACACTTTAAATTTTATAATGAAGTCTTTACAAGTAAAACAACATGATGCTTGAAAACATTCCATGGGGGGAAGTGGGAAATTGCTGATGCCAGGTAGACAGGAGGAAAAAGGGGCTGTTTCATTATACCACTGTTTCCAAATACTTGAAAATTTCCCAGTAGAGTTTTTGTTTTTAAGATCTTTTGATGGAAGGAGAAAGGGAGAAAATATTATTGTGAAGCTGAGTATCTTTGTGAATTAAGTATCTTAAAAAAGAAAATTAAAATATAGTAAACAAGAAACTCTCAAAAATCAGTATTGTAGGGCTGGAGCAGTAACTCACTGGTTACAGTGCTTGCCAGCATGCATGAGTATGCAGGTTCAAATCCCAGCACCACATACACAACAAAGTCTCCAAGCAACAAAAGCCACATGAAAAACTAAATAAAACTGATTCTTTCTGTTCCTCAGTCTCTAAAAAAATAAATTTTTTTAAAAAATCAGTGTTGTAGGGGCTGGAGCGGTGGCTCAGCGGTTTCGGCGCTTGCCTGGCAAGCACGAGGACCCGGGTTCAAACCCCAGCACCACGTACACAACACAGTGTTGGAGCAACTAAGGCCATGTGAAAAACTGAATAAATTTGTTTCTCTCTTTCTCTGTCTCTCTCACTGTCCCTCTCTCTTTAAAAAAAAAAAAAAAAAAAAAAAAAAATCAGTGTTGTAAAAATTCCAAAACAGGATACTATCGTTGCCTTCTACATCTAAACCTCATGAAAAAACAGATATTAAAACACTTTGTTGAAAAAGGTAGCTGAGGGGCTGAAGCAGTGACTCGGCGGTTATGGTGCTTGCCCAGCATGCACGAGTACACGGGTTCAAACCCCAGCACCCACATACACAACTAAGTGTCAGAGCAACGAAGGCCATGTGAAAAACTCAATAAAAACTGATTCTCTCCCTCTATCTCTCTCTGTCCTTCTCTCTTTAAAAAGAAAGAAAGAAAAGAAAGAGAGATGAAAATAAAGTATTTTCAGACTATGAAAAAATGTTTTCAAAAGAACAAAAACAATATAGATAACTATACACCTCCATAACCTATTTATTAAAGATGACTATTTTTTAAACTAAATAACTAAAGCACCTTAAGCATGGCTCCACTTTAATTGAACTACTAGAACAAGTAAAGATACGCCCAAACCTCAAGGAGCTGAACCCAGGACATTTTATTTCAAATAACCATCTTTCTCCAAAATATTCCAATTTTCCCATTCCTTCACATCAATAATTAAATTTTCTTACTTCAACTGAGCAGCTTCTTCTTCTTGCTGACGTTTTGCCTGCTCTTCTTGCTTTTTTCTCTCTTCCTCTTCATGTTTCTTTTTTTCTTCTTCTTCTTTTTTCTTTAATTCTTCCTCTGCCTTCACCTTTTCCTCTTCTTTTTTCTTGCGTTCCTTGTCTTCCTTTTTTCTCTTATCTTCTTCCAGTTTCTTCTTTTTGTCTTCAGGGACCTTACTGACCTCTTTCTTGGCAGTGATCTTGAGATCATCTTTTGGTTTCTCCTTGCTGCTCACTGGCCGTCTTTCACTGCAGTCTTTTTCCTTGTTGTTTAATAAAGATTCTTTTTCTTCCATACTTGCTGATTTTTTACGCTCAGCTGGCATTATGTGACCCAGGACAATCTGTAAAAGGAGAAAGTGGTGAGTACTAGAAAAAGTGACTTATTAGTGATGTGATACTATTTTTTGAACAAAACATATTACTGCAACTTGGTAATTGTGAGATTAAATAAAGGCATGCAAAATGACTCATTTCTGTGATAAAAATTTTACTGGTTTCATTCCACATTTTATAATTGTTAGCCTATTTCCAAGTTTTTTTGAAAACTTTATAATTAAGAAAAAGCTCAAACATAAAACTGAGAGCACAGTGTAAGGAACTTCCTTATACCAATTACCCAGATTCAACTACTAATCAACTCCAAAACAGTATCTCATTAATTTTAAATACTTTCAAATATATCTGAGAACATTTTAAATCTTTTTTTGTTCATCAAACCTAGGACCTCACAAATGCTGGGTAAGAACTCTACCACTGAGATACATACCCAGGCTCTTCAATAATCAGTTTAATTCCAGCATTTTAAAACCATTAAAAGAACTGGGTGGGGCTGGAGTGGTGGTTCAGGGGTTACAGAGCTTGCCAGGCATGCGCAAGTATGTAGGTTCAAACCCCAGCACCACGTACACGACAGTGTCAAGAACAGCAAAAGCCACATGAAAAACTAAATAAAATTGATTCTCTGTGACTGTCCCTTTCTCTCTTAAAAAAAAAAAAAAATAAAGAAAAGAAAAAGAAAAAAGAGAGAGAGAGCACAAGAGTTGGGTGCAGCGGCACATGCCTGTAATCCCAGCAATCTGGGAGGCTGAGGCAGGAGGATCACAAGTTCAAAGCCAGCCTCAGCAACTTAGTAAGCTCCTAAGCAATTCAGTGAGCCCTCAAAAAGGCTGTGGCTCAGTGGTTAAATGCCCCGGTTAAAACCCTACTACCTCCTGCCAAAATTAAGATACTGGCTCATTATTTCATAAAATTTTCAACATAAATATTAAGCCAGACAAGGGAAGCAAAGCAAAAGCTCTTGCCTTCTATAAATCAATGAACAAAATAGATAAGAGGACTCACAAATTTCACCTCATAGCTATAAGCTTATTATCAAACTTTTAAAATAAAAAACTTTTACACTAGAACTTTAATCTCTTCACTAATGTTAGTCAATATTAACAAATATGATGATTATAAAATCTGTATATTCTGTTCTACATCTGCCTAGAGTAGCCACCAGCCTAAAGTTTCTAAACCTTGGTCCCACTGACAAGTTTTTTTTAAGAGACAGAGAAAGAGAGAGGGCAAGGCATTAAATTATTTTTCCATTTGGCCTTTGTTTCTCTAACACTTAGTTGTGTATGTGGTGCTGGGGTTTGAACCTGGTTCCATAAGTGTTGTAGGCAAGCACTCCTACCGCTGAGTCACTCCAGGCCCCTCATCCCCATAGACATTCTGAGCAAGATAATACATGTTTTTATCTTTTCTGCAGTGGTAGGGACCTAACCCAGGGCCTTGCACACACTGTACGCTAGACAAACACTCTCCCAGTAAGCCATATCCCCACCTGCAAGATAACTTATTTGTTTGGAAGTTAGAGAACTATCCTGTGGGCTTTAGGAAGTTTAGTATATCCTTCCTTTCTGTGTAGTAAATATAAGCAGTTACTCCCCAGATTTGACAACCAAATATGACTCCAGATATTGCCAAATATCCTTGAGAACAAAATCACCTCCAGCTGAAAATCAGGGAGCAGGCCACATGTCGCTACTTTAATGTAGGTAAAATTAAATAAAACTGGAACTTCAGTTCTTCAGTCACCATTCACAGTTCAAAGGTTCAATTCTGCATGATGAATGGCTACCACATAGGGGCAGTGTAGATATAGAATATTTCCAGCCTCACAAAATTTTTACTGGACAGCCCGAATCTACAGTGTAGGCCCAGTACTAGAAATAAATATTGAAACAAAAATACTATTTCTCAGAAAAATTTAAGATTTTTTTTCTAAAAATATATCTCTACTCAGATCTAGTTTTCTAATATAATTTTTTATGCACAGTATTTATGTTTTAACTCTTAAACTACCTGAAGGTTGTATACAAGAAAACAAAAATCCTACCAAAGTATACACACAGCATTCTTAAATATTTTCAAATATAGATTTTAAAATACAGCAATAAGAACTAGGTTAAAAACCAAAACATCTGGCAAAATAAATATTTTATAAACAGAGGATTTACTTCTGCCAAAGAAAAATAGTTAAAAAAAAAAAGTAGAACTTAGAACAAATAATGGTTGTTACTCCTGTATAAACAATCACTGTTAAAATAAAAATGTATAGCTCTTATACGTGGCTCAAGACAACATTAGCATTTACATTATCTGGAAGGATAATTATCAATTCTCATGTCTTCAACTGAATACCCATCTTTAATGTGAAAAACATCATACCCTAAAAATAAGCAAATTTTCAAACAATTTAATACTAACAGCTACTTATTAGTATCATACTAAACATTTCTGCATATTTTTCATTTAATACTAAAATCTTTATGAGGTGGGTATTGTTTTCCCTATCTTCTAAATGAGTAATCTGAAACTTGACCAAGTAACTTGACCAAGGCCTTCACAGCTGGTGACAGAGCTGGAATCTGAACCCATACTCTTAACCAAAGTTAAGAACCCTGAGAGTACCAAATTGTGAGATGGAAGACTTGATCATAGACGCTGACTATGACAAATCATAGAATTATGAATCTTAAAAGTAGGAAGAGTCCTTGATAATGATTAAGCAGTTTTTACATGTTTTCAACTTTCTGGCAGACTCTGGACAAGTATGACAACAATATAATATCTAAGGTCATAACAATTTTATCATTATATGTGGGGGAAAAAAACAACTAACATTACACAAAATTTGATGGTGGTGTTTATTTTTGTTGTTGTTTTATTTTTGCAATACTGGTAACTAAACCTAGGTGTGCTCTCTTGCTGATAATGGGTCTAAGTAACCAAACTGGCCTTGAACTTAGGATCCTCCTGCTTCTACCTCCAGAGACTCTGGGAATTACAGGTATGCATCACCATACCTGGCGAGAATTTGTATTTTCTGATGTGCGGTAGCAACACATGACATTTTGGGGTTACAAGAAACTATAATAGATAATGAAAAAAGAAATGGCATCAAAATGCATCACCATCCCCAGCTAGAATGCATTTTCTGATGTGAAGCATCAATAAGTGACATTTTGGGATTACAAGAAACTATAATTCTCAGACAATGAAAAAAATGGCATCAGAATTTATAACTAATACCTCATTTAGAAAGACAAAATTAAATCTTAAATTCTTCTAAAACATTAAGAAATTCACTTGATATCTGACAAGTTCTTTAAAAAATTATCATTTATAAGGTTAATGGCATCCCTAACATTTGTAACTCTACAGAATTTATTTATTCAATGTTTTAAATACCTACATGAATAAATTCTAGTAGCGATTCACAAATCAAGACAAATCCTGCTCTACAACATGTTAAAATGATTCTCTGTAAAATCCTTAAATCTTGATACAGAGATCTCCATTGAATCACCTGATCTTTATTTTAAAAGCATTCTTCCCAAATACCTTTGGAACTAAGTCTCAGTAAATAAAAATATGACAAAAATCTAAAGTTTCATGTAGAGGCAGCAACGCAACTTCTGAAAATAACATGCACGTGCTTTGAAGTCAGACTTTAAATTTGAATCTCAACTCCGAAATTTCTGCCAGCTACAGAAATTTCCGAACTGCTACTAATTCCAGTTATTCATCAATAGAGACAATGATCCTCCCTAAGGAGTTATTAAACTTATAGCATTGCAGCTAGCATAAAGAGGCATTGAATAAATGTCAATTCTCTTTCACACAGATCACAGAAAAGTCCATCATAAGATGAGAAACTTTTAAATTTATGATGACTATTCGATTTTTATCTACTCCAATTCTTAATTTGTATATTGAAGCAGCAGCAGCAGTGCAATCTGCCTAAGATTACACAACTCATCTATTGGCTGCCTGGTGCTGTTTACCACTACATTCCTTGCCTCTAAGATTATTAAAAAACGAAATATCATGACTCAGATCAGTGCACATTTGTATTATGTTAAAGTGGGCATTAACTTATATTTTAAAAATGCTACA